>BQNB010007150.1:0-41194 GCA_026074375.1 Tanacetum coccineum | reverse complement strand
TTGTTGACTAGAGCGTTTCAGAAATAGTTTTACTCCAAGCCAACCAACAAGCGTTGAGATGAAGTAATGAGCAAAGAGGTCAAGTTTGTGAACCCAATAATCTTACTCTTATGCTTCATGTGTAAATATTATAATACGAAGGACCAAACTCGTTACTTAGAAAGATTACAACCGCCAAGCGGTTAAGTTAGTTATTTAGTTAGTTAAGAATTCGGTTACAAAACCGAATAGATACAACGAATAGTTACATCGGTTCTTGGCACCGATTAGAAACATATATATGTATCGAATTTAATGGTTAGAAAGTAAGACAAAAAATTACTTATTCATTTACTTTGCAACTCATAACATCGATCCAGGAATTTGGGACAACATTTGACATCAAGAGCAAGTGTTATATCGTTACGAATTCAAATTCGGATAACATTCAAACATTTCGACTGGGATACGAACAAAAAGGTTGAACGAGGATCAAGAACAAATTCAGAAAACGTGTTTCTCTTTTCTCTTCCAAGAGAGACAACAAACTTGAATAAGTAGGCGCGAAAAAAGGTAGTGCACGATCATTTTTTTGCGTGGGGTTGCAAACGTGGTACACCAAACGACAACGGTGGGACAAAACTTCGTTCAAACTGCGAAGGGAAAGGAAGAAGAAGCCTCGTTTTGTACACGAAAACGAGAGGGAAAGGCGCTGCAAGGTTTTGTTGTGTTGGCTGTTAACGCGGCACAAAACAAACAAAACGAACACTTCGTTTTGGTTAAGAAAACAAGTGGGAAAGACTTTGTGAATCCGGATAAATCAAGACAAAGTCGAAAGGAAAACGCGAGGGTACATCGCGAGGAACGTTGTTGTGGAGAAAGAAAAGAAAAACGTATACGTGACAAGCAAGAAGTAGAAGCGCTCAGGTTTTGGTGTGGAGTTAGTGTCGGAACGACACAAGAACAACAACAACGAGAATCAGAAGCAAAGAGGTATTTGTTTCGGTGGAACAGAATCAAAAGAAGTTTGGTTCGGTGTGGTTACCAAGACGTGGTACCAAGTTTGTGTGTGTAGAAATTGTTGAATTTCGAAGTAGAAAAGAAAAAGGCAACGCAAAGGATACGTTGGGAACCGAAATCAGAAAACACACAAGGAGAAAAAACGTGTAAGTGTGGTATAAAGAAGAAGCAAGTTTGTGTTTTGTTTGTGTCAAGAACAAAACCAGGAGGCTGTGATTTTGTTTAGACTCGTTGGGTATAAAACAACAACAACAATTCGACAAGGAAAAGAAAGAAGGAACCGTGGTGTTTATTTGGTTCGAAACAGAAACAACAACAAGGCAACAAATTCCGAAAGTTTTGTTGTGGGTTGAAGTCGAATAGGATTTGGAAAAAGGGCAACGAGGCAAGAAGAAACAAAGGGAACAAAGAGGGAATAACATCAAACGTTGGTGAACGATTAATTACTAACGAGACAAGGGAATACATCTTGTATTCATAACAATAAACGAGGTCACAAGTTATATTTCTTTCTGGATTTCAATTATATTAAAATAGTATAGATTTATTAGTTTGTACTATTAGGAAATCCCGAGAACTATTTATTGATCCCATATTACTAGGATTCCCGAAAACTATATATTCCCATATTAGTAGAGATACCATACTAGAAAGGATAAATCCCATACGCACTAGGAGGTGAAGATAATAAGCACCTATAAGATGGCTGGTGATGATACGGCTAGCACTTCGGCACCTAAACCCGTGACACCAATCGCACAATATCAATGCCCTAAGTTGAAAAGCACAAACTATACCGTTTGGGCTATACAAATTAAAGTTATATTAGAGGCACATGGTTTGTGGGAGGCTATAGAATCTAAGGATAACACGGAAGTAGATATTAAGAAGGATAAGGCAACAATAGCCTTTTTATATCAAGCATTAACCGAAGATGTGATTTTACAAGTAGCGGGTTGCGAAACAGCAAAGGAATTATGGGATTCGTTGAAAACAAGACACGTTGGAGAAGAGAAAGTGCAGCAAGCACGGTTACAATCATTGATGATTGAGTTTAATACACTTCAAATGAAGGATGATGACACGGTGGATGCATTTACGGCTAAATTAAATGGCTATGCCACGAAGGCAAGGGAATTAGGAAAGACTTTGGATGAATCACTTTTAGTACGAAAACTATTAGACTCCACACCAGATAGGTTCATTCAGATAGTAGCATCCATAGAACAGACAAGTGATCTAGACGATATCTCTTTAGATGAGATCACTGGAAAACTCAAAGCGTTTGAGGAAAGGATAAAGCTCCGGAAGGGAGGTCAAGTTGAAAGCCAGGAGAACTTACTATTCGCACATGGCGAACACTCGGGAAAAGGAAGGCGATTTAGTAAACGCAGAGGTAGATCAAATTTTTCACGAGGAAACTGGCAGAATAATAGAAATAGAAACAACTCACAAGAAGGAAACTCAAACCACAAAGGAAACTCAAATAAGAGTAAAGGTAAAAGGGATTTGAGTAACATAAAATGTTTCAAGTGTAACAAATTTGGACATTTTAGGAAGGATTGTAGAGTAACATCAACAACTCAAGAACAATCAAACCTTATCTTAGAAGACGATGAACCATCACTGTTAATGACTACACACGAGGAAGTATTGTTGAATGAAGGCCAAATTCAACCAGGAAAATATGCTTCAGGAGATGCAAGCATATGGTATTTAGACAATGGTGCAAGTAACCATATGACGGGAGTTAAGAGTCATTTTAGGGATATTAATGAAAGCGTAACAGGACGAGTACGTTTTGGAGATGGATCATATGTACAGATAAAGGGTAGAGGCTCTATACTGTTAGGTTGTAGAAACCAAGAACAGAAGATAGTATCGAACGTATACTATATACCAAACCTTAAAAGCAACATACTAAGTCTAGGACAACTTACGGAGATAGGTTGTAAGGTCATAATGGACGGAAACAAACTGACTTTGTATGACAAGAGCAAGAAATTGTTGATGAAGGTTGAAAGATCTAAGAATAGACTTTACAGTATTAGACTGCAGATAGACACACCTATATGTCTCTTAGCAAATGTAGATAACCAAGCATGGTTATGGCATGCTAGATTAGGTCATCTGAACTTTGACGATATCAACAAGATGACTAGGAAGAATCTAGTGGAAGGAATACCAAGGATAAATCATGTCGGACAAATTTGTGATGCATGTTTATTAGGAAAACATAGTAGAACACCATTTCCAAATCACGCTAAATTCAGATCAAAGAACCCGTTGGACTTAGTATATGGAGACCTTTGCGGTCCTATAAGTCCAGCCACACACTCAGGCAAGAAACTCATATTCTTGTTAGTGGACGATTGTACACGTTTCATGTGGGCTTACTTTCTGACGACGAAAGATCAAGCACTTAGTACTTTCAAGGAATTTAGACAACAGATAGAAATGGAAATGAGAATGAAAGTGAGGATGCTAAGAACAGATAGAGGAGGTGAATTTACATCAAATGAATTCACCAGATATTGTAAAGAAAATGGGATAGCAAGACAGTTAACCGCACCTTACTCACCACAACAAAATGGAGTAGTGGAGAGAAGAAATAGGACAGTGTTATCAACTACGAGGAGTATGATGAAAGCAATGAAGTTACCTTTAACTTTTTGGGCGGAAGCAGTTAGACACGCCATTTATATACTCAATAGGGTACCTACAAGAGCCCTGGTAGATAAAACTCCATATGAGGCACTCTACAACAGAAAACCGAATCTGGAAAACCTAAGAATATTCGGATGCACAGCTTATGCAAAGATAACAATACCTCACTTGAAAAAGCTGGACGACAGAAGCATACCATTAGTCTACTTAGGAGTAGAGGAAGGATCAAAAGCATGTAGGCTGTATGATCCAATAGCAAAAAAGAAACATGTTAGTAGGGATGTAAAGTTTATGGAAACAAAACCGTGGGATTGGAATGAAGATGGAGAAGATACGAGTACACAAGACATATTTTGGGCTAGTTTTGTGGTAGAAGGAGTTGACAATGAAAACTCTACACCAGTCAACACAGAGATCAATGATAATATTGATGATACGTATCAGGAACCGGATCCGATTAATGATCCTAACTCGCCAATCACACCACCAACATACACTTACAATCCACACTCAGAAGAGGAAGAAGAGGCTACTACTAGTTCGACGAAGAACTCAGGAAATAGATTTGATGATACACCAGTACGAGGTTTCAAAGACTTAGGAGAAATATACGAGAATGCACGAGAAGTTGAAGTTGGAGACTTACTTCTTATGGAAGAAGAACCCCGTAATTACAAGGAAGCATCAACAGATGAGAAATGGATTGAGGCCATGGAGATTGAATTGGATTCAATCAACAAGAATAATACATGGACTCTTACAACATTGCCACCGGATCAAAAGGCAATAGGACTCAAATGGGTTTATAAGACCAAGAGAAATACAAGGCAAGATTAGTAGCGAAAGGATATGTACAAGAACAAGGAATAGACTTCGATGAAGTATTCGCACCTGTTGCTAGGATAGAAACAGTTCGGTTAATACTCGCATTAGCAGCATATCATGGATGGCAAGTTCATCACTTAGATGTAAAATCAGCATTTTTACATGGAGATTTGAAGGAAGAAGTCTACGTTACACAACCTGAAGGGTTTGTACAGCAAGGAAATACAGGAAAAGTATATAAGCTTATTAAAGCTTTATATGGCTTAAGACAAGCACCAAGAGCTTGGAATGTGAAGCTTGATCAAACCTTAAAGTCATTAGACTTTAAGAAGTGTAATCTCGAACAAGCAGTCTACACAAAGAGAAGCAAGACTTCTACACTTATAGTTGGAGTTTATGTAGATGATTTGATAATCACGGGCACTCCAAGGAAGGAAGTAGACGCATTTAAATCCCAGATGAAGGATAAATTCGAAATGAGCGACTTAGGACTATTGGCTTATTACCTTGGGATAGAAGTTACACAGACAGGAGGAGAGATTACAATCAAGCAAACAGGTTATATTAACAAGATCTTGAAGGAAACAAGTATGACAGATAGTAATGATACGAAGATACCAATGGATCCCGGTACTAAGTTGGTCAAGGCGGAAGATGGAAACCCAGTTGACGCAACTTATTACAGAAGTTTAATTGGAAGTCTCAGGTACTTACTACATACAAGACCAGATCTTAGTTATTCAGTCGGACTACTCAGCAGATTCATGCAAGACCCGAAGGATCATCACCTGAAGGCGGTAAAGCAAGTAATCCGATATATCAAAGGAACAAAGGAGCATGGCATAATATACAAGAAAGAAGGCAGCTGCAAGATTACAGGTTACAGCGACAGCAGTTATGGTATTAACACTGATCAAGGAAGAGGAACTACTGGCATAGTATTCTACTTCGGAGAGGCACCTATTACATGGTGTACTCAGAAACAACCAACAGTGGCGCTCTCATCATGTGAATCAGAATTCATGGCGGCTACTGGAGCAGCATGTCAAGCCTTATGGATAAAGCGACTACTCATTGAATTAACAGGATGGGCAGAAAAGAGGATAACGTTGACGGTAGATAACGTTTCAGCAATATCACTCGTCAGGAACCCAGTTTTTCACGGAAGGAGTAAGCACATCGACATTCGCTATCATTTCATTCGAGAATGCGTAGAGAATGGGCACATCAATGTGGAACACGTCAGCGGAGAACTACAAAGAGCAGATATTCTAACAAAGGCTCTACCAAGATTGAAGTTCGTGACTATGCGACAAATGCTCGGAGTTCAAGATTTAGGACGAAGCAACGATCAAGATTAAGGAGGAGAATGTGAACCAAATAATCTTACTCTTATGCTCCATGTGTAAATATTATAATACGAAGGACCAAACTCGTTACTTAGAAAGATTACAACCGCCAAGCGGTTAAGTTAGTTATTTAGTTAGTTAAGAATTCGGTTACAAAACCGAATAGATACAACGAATAGTTACATCGGTTCTTGGCACCGATTAGAAACATATATATGTATCGAATTTAATGGTTAGAAAGTTAGACAAAAAATTACTTATTCATTTACTTTGCAACTCATAACATTGATCCAGGAATTTGGGACAACACCAACACGGTTGACGGCCTGACACTATACCATAATTGCAAATAACAAAAATGCACAAAATTTGTCTTTTAGCACATTCATGAATTACTTGAGTTGTTTGATATATGAAATTCTGTTTTTCTTTCTAAAATGTTAGAAGCTTCAGGTCATTTTTATCCTTAAGATTATTTTTGTTTAAACTGCTTACTGTTTTTGGTATATATTTTAGGCGAGAAGCCTGCGATTTGTTCCACACTATGTTTCTTACTGTCAGCGTATCTTGGACAACCACTTTTCGTTACAACACATCTCTAAAAATGGAAGCTTTTCAGCTTTTGATAAGCTAAAGTCTTTGTATTCCAAGTCCAGGGGCCATGGACATAGATCGATCAAACCGAAGAGACAAAATCATTTAATGGAATACTTACTTGGTCCATTCCTACCTGTGAATCATACCAATATTACAAAGAAAATCCTATCTGAAGAACAACAAAAATCTGTTGCTAAACTACTACCATCTAAACCAACACCGTGAACGTAAATTCTTAATGTTTAAACATCAGACCAAGTATACTGCGTTATATGAAATGCATGAGTCCATCAGATCGAACCCAGTTTAACTGACCCTGCAACCAAACTTTCACTAACAGAAAAAAGCAATCACAGATGCATGCAACATATCAGGGGCTTTACTTGATGCTTCGGCTAATGTCTCGAGCCTATAACCAATGTAGCGGTATTGTTAATAGACTCAAAGAAAGAAAACTGCTTCCTGAAGTTTGATGATGGTGATTGAGAAGGATCTTTTTCCTAAAGAGACCACTAATAGGATTGAAACAAAAAAAAGCAAGAAACAAAAATTATCTTTGATGAAAAAATATGATAAAGAAAGGGAAGTTGATTTAAGAAACAAGTAAACCACTTTTACTACGAGTACGCAGCGGATGGATCTAGTTTGATATCAAAGATTAACACACGTATAGGTAAGAAAACTAACCTTTTGTTTAATGACTAAAGTCAATTAGACGATAATCTTTAACGTTGAAACTTAGTGATTAAGTTATCACCTCTACAGTTGCTTACACAACACGTCAAACAAATACGTCAAGATGCTAGTTTTTACTTCACGTCTCTCAAACACCCAGTGTTCTTATACCTTCACTTGAATCGATGCAAATCCTTAACCTAGGATACTTATGTTGGAAAAATGGTTTTTTTGCAAAATAATTTTTGCAAACCTTGGACATTATTTAATATATATATATATATATATATATATATATATATATATATATATATATATATATATATATATATGTTATATATATTTATATTAGCTTGTGGTTTTGTGTTCTTCTTGAAGAGAGCTTAACAGCGAGCTAAAGTATGTCCAAAATTGAGTTAATATGAATGAGATATCGTGTCTTCTTCTAATGGAATTCCGGTTGGACAGAAGTTGAGATTTAAACCTAAACAGGTGTAATAACCTGTTTCTAAAAAGTCTACTGCAAACACTTTTGGAAAAAGATAGATAATTTAGAGTCTACTAAAGACGTTAGTAAGTCAAACCCTTTAGAGGTGCTTACCTCGATTGATGATGATGTGGATTTGGGTACGAATGGAGGGATCTCAAACTCGGCTGATAAGGGAACCATTAATGTTAGTTCTAGTAATACTCCTATTGGTGAGAAAATCAATAAAATAGAACGACAAATTTGTGAAGGTAAACTTAGGTTTGTGGATGATGACGGGAACCCGTTTGTTCCTATTGTGGATAGTGATAGTGAAGTGAAAGTGGTTTTTAATGAAACTGCTAACTTAATGATTTCAGCGGGTGGTAAAGAAGGAAAGGATAAAGGTTATGGTACTACTAGTTTGTTAGAACAATGGAGGGATTCTTATGCAGATAATGATAATTACGACCCATGTGATGACGATATGTACGAGAATCATGATATGTCCGAGCACCTTCAGTCTATTTGTAATGATCTTGATATCATGGTCCGTAGCAAAAAGAAGAAATAGATTTTGTGATGTTTGTTGAGTCAATTGTTTTCTAGTTTAAGTAGTATCCTCCTATGGACTGAGATGTAGGATTCACCCACATCCTTTGTACTGAATCGTTTTTTGAGTAATACATTTACCGGGGAAACCCTTTACCCAAAAAAAGATATCGTGTCTCAAAGTGGGATGAGGCTTATAAGGAAATCTTAGTATTGACCTTCAAATTCCTTTGTTGGTTTATGCTCCCACGCCTATGCGCGCACGGAGGGAGGGGGCGGGTGCAAAAAATAGGATTTTTAGGCCAAGATGGGTTCAAAGCTTATGAACTCAAGCGAGCCTGCGCGACCTGCGAACACGAATCCAACTCTGAAAGTTAGCCTATGCGCGTATCTTTTTGCAACTGATTTGGTTTCCTTATTTGATAAGTTTCCAGAATATTCTGTATCTATTTAAATTACAGGATTGATCTAAAACTTTGTGGGTAAGTTTTATCTAATCAATTTAAATAGATGGAAGAGGTCAACTCGACTGGTTTTAAGCAGCTATCTTGGCTTGGTGACCAAGATAGGTTTAAGCTATAAATAAACCTCTCCTCATTCAGTTTTATACACAGAAAAACACAACTCCTTTACCGTACTTAGCAGCTTCTTTAGCAGACGTTTTCCAGCAGTCATCGATCAGAAACACACGAGCTTTTCCATAATCTTTTAGGCAAGTTTGTTAGGTCCAGCTGTACAACAACAGCTTTGGACGTTGTCCCCTGGGAAATAGACGGCGAATCTGTTTTAAGGGAATCGTGTTAAACACAAACCTCGTTCTACGTCCTTTTACTGCTTTAATTTTCTGTTAATTTATTTACTGTAATTCGATTTATATTAATAAAAGTATACAGGTTTCCCAACAGTCTTAAAATAGATTCTGTTTAAACAAAATAAAAACGCTTTTGTTAAATCGGATTAATATTGTTAACAGATTAATATTGTTACAGATCTATAACGTTTTTATTAAAGTAGTTATATGAATCAGTTTACATATATAGAAACCAAGATTGAGTTTCAATTAAACTGATCTAATCTATTCATTGAAACCAAGATTGAGTTTCTTTAAAGCAGATACCGATTAATTACAGTTTGTTTAACTGTTTGTGTTTAATCTTTCAGGATGACAAACACTATTGTGACTCCTCATATGGCTAATCTTGTGAACACAACCGGTGTGCCGGTTACCAACACAGTTGCTAATCATGCGGAAAAACCAGAAAAAATTCAATGGTTAGAATATTAAGAGGTGGCAACAGAAGATGTTCTTCTATCTCACTACTTTGAACCTTGCGCGGTTCTTAAAAGAGACTGCACCTCGGGTGGAACCTCCTATGGAAGGTTAATCCTCTCATGCACAGGCTGTAGAAGCATAGAAACATTCAGACTTCTTGTGTCACAACTATGTTCTGAATGGTTTGGAGGACTCTTTGTATAACGTGTCCTGGAAGACCATGACTGCAAAGAATTATGGGAATCATTGGAACGCAAGTACAAAACAATGGATGCTAGTACAAAGAAGTTTGTGGTAGCTCATTTTTTGGATTAAAAGATGGTTGATTCAAAGAACATGATCAGTTAGGCTCAAGATTTGCAGGTTTTGCTCCACGACATTCAGGCTGAGGGAATGACTTTGAGTGAAACTTTTCAAGTTGCTGCTATTGTTGAAAAGTTACCTCCAAGCTGGGTAGAATTTAAAAACTACTTAAAGCATAAGCGAAAGGAGATGAGTGTTGAAGACTTGGTTGTTCGTCTTCGTATTAAAGAGGATAATAAGTTGGCTCAAAAAGACCCTTATATACCTGATTCTACCAAGGTTAATATGGTTAAGCATGCTTGATCATCTTCAAGGTCCAATTTCAAGGGAAAAACAAAGACAAAAGGAAGAATGACAAGAAGAGCAAAGGGAAGTCTTAGTACCTTGTTCCTAAAGCTAGAATTGTGAAACAGAATTTCCAAGGAACTTGCTACAACTATGACCAGCCAGGTCACCGCGCTGCTAATTGCAAGATCCCGAAGTAGGTGAATCCACGTTAGGAAAATATGGTGAATGATAATATGGACATGATTGTTATGGTGTCTGATGTTGTTGCTATGATATCTGAAGTTAACCTGGTAGGTTCTAACGACAATGGCTGGTGGGTAGATAATGGGGCAACCCATCATGTGTGTGCTGATAAGAGTATGTGTCACTCTTTCAGAGCAGTTGATCATGGAGAGAAGTTGTACATGGGCAACTCTGCTACTACTAATATCAAGGATGATGGTATGTTTAAGCTCAATGTAATGGTTTTCATGAATGATATCAATAAAATAAATTCTTCTACTTACTTGATTGAGTCTTCTAATGTGTGGCATGGTCATCTTGGTCATATAAATTTTAATTCGATGCATCGTTTGATTAAATTTAATAGCATACCAAATTTTCATATTGATTCAATATATAAGTGTGAAACTTGTGTTGAAGCCAAACTTACAAGAACATCCTTCAAATCGGTTAAACGAAAAACCGAACCACTTGATATGATACACACAGACATATGTGATTTGAAATCACTACCCACGAAAGGTGGAAATAAGTACTTTATCACGTTTGTTGATGATTGTACAAAGTATTGCTACATTTACTTGTTGAAAAGTAAAGATGAAGCTATAGACAAGTTTGTTCTATACAATACCGAATTGAGAATAAACTCGGTAAGAAAATCAAGGTTGTACGAAGCGATAGAGGAGGTGAATACATGTCTCCATTCGCCGAGCTTTGTGCAAAACATGGAATTAGAAACGAGTTTACTTTTGCCTATTCACCTCAGCATAATGGTATTGCCGAAAGGAAGAACCATACCTTCAAAGAAATGGTGAATACCATCTTGATAAGTTCTGGTTAATCCAGGACATGTAGAGGGAAAGCCATTCTAACGACTACTTATCTTTTAAATAAGATACCTCGTAAGGTAAAAGAAGAGACCCCTTATGAATTATGGATGGGAAGAAAACCATCATATAAGTACTTACGAGTGTGTGGGTGTCTATCCAAGGTAGTTGTGCCGACACCTAAGGCCCAAAGATTGGACCTAAATCTATGGATTGTATATTCATTAGATATGCTAAGAATAGCAGTGCTTATCATTTCATTATACATTACTCAAAAAATCCGGATATATAAAAGAATGCAGTAATGGAGTCAAGGAATGCTTCCTTCTTTGAAAATATATTTCCTGGTTTAACGAAGGAAACTGGAAGCTCATATAGATGAAGCTCGAGCCAGATTCGATGATGGAAAGTTTGTCCAATGATAAGAGACAACCGTGATAATGATCTCTACAATGAGAGACAAGATCAAACCGAGGAAAGAAAGAAGTTGAACCAAAATGAAGCAAAAGGGCAAGAAACGATAAATCGTTTGGACCTGATTTTGTTTCTTTTATGGTAGAAAATGAACCCACGTCTTATCGAGAAGCGGTAACTTCCTCGGAAGGGCAACAATGGAGAGAAGCCATCAAAAGTGAAATAGAGTCTATTTTAAAAAACCATACGTGTACGTGGGAGCTCATGGATTTACCCCCCTAGTTGTTAAACCACTAGCTATAAATGGATCTTCAAGAAGAAGATGAAAGTAGATGGCACCATTGACAAATATAAAGCAAGTTGGATAATCAAAGTGAATAGACAACGTAAAGCTGTCTGTGACTACTTTGTTACTTATTCGCCTGTTACGAGAATAACCTTGATTAGAATGATACTTGCTATTGTCCGCCCGCATTACGAAATTTGGAAGTTCACCAAATGGATGTGAAAACGGCATTTCTAAACGGAGATTTAGAAGAAGAAATATATATGAACCAACCTGAGGGTTTCATAGCTCCTGGACAAGAGGGCAAGGTTTGTAGACTTGTTAAGTCATTATATGGCTTAAAGCAAGCTCCCAAACAGTGGCATCAAAAATTTGACCACACCATGTTAGAGAGTGGATTCAAAATTAATGAATGCGACAAGTGTGTTTATGTGAAGGACACAAGAATGAGGATATTAATTTTGTAACATGATTTGTCGATGATATGCTTATCGTTGGCAGCAACGACAAGATGATCAAATCTACTAAAGACATGTTAAAATCAAAATTTGACATGAAGGATATGGGTTTGGCTGATGTGATCCTTGGAATAAAGATCATACGAACTCAGAATGGACTTGTGTTTAAGTCAAGCACATTACAGGACAACAATTTCATAATACTCATAATACAGGGGAATCTCGGCCAAGCAAGAAGCACCAATTGACACCATATGCATCTATCTAAAAAATAAAGCTTTAGGTGTTTTCCCAAATATCAGAGTATTCAAGGATTATTGGCATGTTAATGTACTTGATGACAGGTACCCGACCTGACTTAGCATATGCAGTTAGTAGGCTAAGTAGGTATACTAGTAATCCAAGTTATGCACATTAGAAAGCTATAAACGAGGAGTACTTCATATTTGAGATACAAACGCGATTATCTGCATTATGACAGACACCAGCTGATTCACGAAGGAACAGTGATGCAAATTGGGATATCTGACATAAAGTATCTATATCGATCTAGTAATGATGTGTTATACACTAGAGGGGCCGCAATATCTTGGAATCACCATAGCAAACTAGTTATAAGCAAAGTCCAACGATGGAATCCAGAATTTATCGCGCTCACGTTAGTTAAATGCGAAGAAGAGGCTGAATGGCTACGTCAATTTATAGAGGACATACCAAGGTGGCCTAAATCGATAACGGCCATTAGTATACATTGTGATAGTCAATCGAAAATTGGCAGAGCTCATAGCATAATGTATAATGGAAAGTCCAAACATATCTATCGTCGACATAACTCGATACAACAACTACTCTCAATAGGAGTTATCTCAATTGACTATGTGAAGTCAAAGGACAACATTGCGGATATGTTTACGAAAGGCTTAAGCAGATAGTTAGTCGTAGGTCATCGAAAGAAATGGGACTGAAGCCCTTGGAGGAATGAGTTTCAATGAAGGAAAACTTAACCTAGTTGACTGGAGATACCTAATCATAAAAATATGGAGGAAGTCACGTCAATGTGGGAGAGTTACATAACTTGTAACTTCCTAGTCCATTCCTATAACAATGTGACTTGTTGAGAGGTTAAACATATGGCTTAAATGATTTAATATAAAATCATAAAGCATAATGATTCAAGATGAAATCTAAAAGTATATGGTTTTTAATGATTCAAGATGAAATCACCTATGTAAGAGAGAAGTGGGGTCGCTTCAAAGGGAATTGTGGGGAGCGCAATTCCTAAGAGCTCTTACTGAACTAGGCTAGTGTTCATGACCAAGAAGGGCATGACTATAGGGATTTGACAAGGTCACGAAGAGTCTTGTGTGAGTGTGTATTGTCGTTTACATAAACAGAGGCTGAGTTTAAGGACATCGCGTCTACTCAGAACTAGGAGACTAAGTGCATATCACAAGGGAAGGTTCAAAGGGTCACACCTACCTATCCTATGCAGGACTTAACCGCAGAAATTTTGCCAAAATTTTTCGTGTAGTTTCAACGGATCTCCATTCATGTGTGGGATTGTTGGAAAAATGGTTTTTTGCAAAATGATTTTAGCAAACTTTAAACATTATTTAATATATGTATATTAGCTTGTGGTTTTGTGTTATACTTGAAGAGAGCTTCGCAACGAGCTAAAGTATATCCAAAATGGAGTTAATATGAATGAGATATCGTGTCTCAAAGTGGGACACTTGAAACACAAAATCTAGAAAAAATATTATATCCCACATCGCCTAGTGAAAGAAGTGGGATGAGGCTTATAAGGAAATCTTAGTATTGACCTTCAAACTCCTTTGTTGGTTTATGCTCCCATGCCAATGTGCGTGCGCGCGCGCGAACAGGAGGGGTGCAGAAAATGGGATTTCTAGGTGTGGGTAAGTTTTATCCAATCAATTTAAATATATAGAAGAGGTCAACTCGGCTGATGTTAAGCAGCTATCATGGCTTGGTGACCAAGATAGGTTTAAGCTATAAATAAACCCCTCCTCATTTAGTTTTATACACAAAAAAACACAACTCCTTTACCATACGTAGCAGCTTCTTTAGCAGGCATTTTTCAGCAGTCTTTGATCAGAAACATGCGAGCTTTTCCATAATCTTTCAGGCAAGTTTGTCAAGTCCTACTGTATAACAGTTTTGGACGTTGTACCCTAGGAAACAGACGGCGGATCTGTTTTAAGATAATAATCATGTTAAACACGAGCCTCGTTCAACATCTTTTTACTACTTTAATTTTCTGTTAATTACTTTCTATTAACATATTTACTGTAATTCGATTTATTTTAACTAAAGTATACAGGTTTCCCAACAATCTTAAAACATATTCTGTGTAAACAGAATTAAAACGCTTTTGTTAAATCTGATTAATATTCTTAACAGATTAATATTGTTACAGATCTATAATATTTTTATTAAAGTAGTTATGCGAATCAGTTTACATATATAGAAACTAAGATTGAGTTTCTTTTAAACTGATCTAATCTATTCATTGAAACCAATCAGATATGGTACAAGCAGATACCGTTTAATTACATTTTGTTTAACTGTTTGTGTTTAATCTTTTTGGATGACAAACACTATTATGACTCCTCCTCATGTGACTACTCCTGTGAACATAATCGGTGCGCCGATTACCAACACAGTTGCTAATCATGCGAAAAAAACCAGAAAAAAAATTCAATGGTTAGAATTTTAAGCGGTGGCAACATAAGAAGTTCTTCTATCTCATTACTTTGAATCTTGCGCGGTTCTTAAAAGAGACTGCACCTCAGGTGGAACTTCCTATGGAAGGTTAATCCTCTAGCATATAAACAAACGATAAAGAAGCGGTCAAGCCTAATGTAAGGAAAACGTATTAGCCAGTTTAATCTAGTAAGATGTATGAATTGTCTATCTGTGCAATGATTGTATTACTTCGTTGGTGTTATATCATTCGAACGTCAGATGGTACTTCTCCCTAGACTCGATGTTTATAGTTGGTTAATCCTGTCACAATCAACCAAACCCGCATAAATCTCACACCGTTGATTATAATCTATTCTAAGAGATAATATTGGTGAATATCAAACTCTAGCTCATCGAGGCTTTACCCACTTACTACTTAATGGTCATTCATATACTAGTAGTCCACAATCCACTTAACTCTCTATAGAAACAGAACGTTATGTGTAATCCTATGCCACCCACGTAGAGGCTGTTTGTTTTTTCTTAAAAAATCTGAATGACATCTGATATGGTCAGATATGATTTGTTTCCTACTGTTTGTTTTTCATAGGATATCCGATGTCAAAAACTCCGAAACCTCTTTTTCTTTTAGAGGTTATACAACATCTGATTTATCTCTGAAAACCAAATATAAAAAGAAAAACTAAGCAACAAATTTGCAACTCCCATTCTCTTGTTCTCAGATCTGCATCTTGCTCTTAAGCTTTACTAATTATCATGCAACGAAGCTTTTTGGTTTTTGTTGGATCCAACCAATCGAGATTTTCAGATTATCCACATGTTCAATTAATGCTTTTTGGGTTTAAATTCTGGTGGGGCAAATGATGAATGAATTGATTTTTTAAGCACATCATCAATTTAATAAGAGATTGATTTTTATTTTGTTTTAAGTAGTGGTTATTTTTTAATACTATTTATTCAGCAGAAGGATATATGTTTATAAGAATAATCAAATTTTGATTCGGACATGATATATACTGAAATCAAATTAGGAATGAGTGGTGATTGGTCGAATAGTGAAAGGATCATTTTTTGTATAAGGAGGAAAGACATTTTACAAATATAAATTAGGTTTAGATTATCTTAAAAAACAAACAGTCTAAAATAATTAAGATTCAGACTTCTGAACCATCTATTCAGATTCAGATGTGACGTTCAGATTCAGACAAAAAACATCTGAAAAAACAAACGGCACATTAGTCTATCTATTCACTTAACCATAGGTCGAAGCAGGACTTTATTTGTGATACTATTACTCTAGATATATAAACAAGCGTTATGTATTTCAATCTCGAACTCTTAGACTACGCCCAAGTAACATCGAAGTTACAACGCATTAAATATATAGCCTAGATCTAGTTGAATGATAGGTAAAACACATAATCAAATCTATTTAGTTAACCATAGGTCGAAGCAGGACTTTATTTGTAATACTATTACTCTAGATATATAAACAAGCGTTATGTATTTCAATCTCAAACTCTTAGACTACGCCCAAGTAACACTGAAGTTACAACGCATTAAATATATAGCCTAGATCTAGTTGAATGATAGGTAAAACACATAATCAAGCACATACACGGATATGAAGTGATAAACATAAACAACATGCAACGAATAAGTAAACAATCTATATAAACAAATCAAAACATCAAATTATCATAAACATGACTAATACCTAAAGGTATTAGCCGATAGTCATTGTAACAATACAAAAAATCATATATGAATGATTAAAGTACGAAAATGTTACGCTAACCGAACGCATATAGCGGAGTATAGAGATTACAAGGGTTTTCTTATGGATTGGAGCACTTTGCAGAACCTTCTTGGCTTTTAAAATCGTATGATAATCGAACTTGATAGTTAAAGCATAATGAAAACCAAATTTTATGTTTTCTATTTATAGGCTCGGAAAATAGATCGATGTGCCGTATTAAAAGGGACCAATACAGCGTATTGGGGTAACTTGGCGTGGGCTCCACGATTAATATATTCCATAATATTCATTTGTCGTTATAGGATACGGCGTATAAGATCTTCTAGATACGACGTATGGATCTTCTCGTCATGGATGTATCTTGTGAAGTTAGGGCACAAATACGTTGTATCTTCTTAATGAATACAACGTATTGAGGTAAAACCAGTTGGTTCTTCTTCATTGACGAAAGTATTATATACGACGTATCGTTGATGTAGATACAACGTATTCTTTAAAGTCAGGAAATGCTCTTTAGTTCATTTAAGTCTTGGATACGGCGTATACTTCTAGAATGATATGGCGTATTGGTTGTTAGATTTAATAGACTTTGTTTAACTCTTCGTTTATGCTTCAAAATGTGTGCCTTTTGTTAACTTTTACCATTTGCTCGATGATTACTGTAATTAATAAATATAATTAGTTAAGTATCAATTCTAATATAATATAATGTAAAATGAGCAATATAGTTGGGATAAATGATGATAATAAATAGACGTTATTTGATGTCATCAAACTATTATAATATTCTACAGGGGACCCATATACTATTGATTTACACTTTTCGTGCTCTAACATATTCATTATTGATAACGCTCAAATTATACATATTTCTTTATGTGTTATTTGTGCTTTTATATATCTATATTGGTTAATAATAAGAACTTTTGATACTTAATAGCATAAAATGTGTGCAGGTTCACTTTAAGACACTCCAAGCTCAAAAGTACTCAAAATACGAGTGTTTACACCTTATGAAGACAAGTTAGAAGATAATAAATAATAAAGTCCAAAGATCAAGCAGAAGTGTGCCACACTTCCCCTGAAGTACGCCGTACTTGGCCACGAAATAAATGAAGAGTAGTTAATACCCTAAGTATGCCGCACTTTTACATCTAGTGCGCCATCCTTTCCGTCAGCATTAATGATTTTGGAACCGACATAGGGAAAGTACGCCAAACTTTTACACTAAGTGCGCCGCACTTTGCCCTCGACCAGCCTATAAATAGTGGGGATTTCCAATCTATTTTCATATCTTGATACACAATCATATATCTCTACACAAAAACACACACACCATTATAGAAAAAAATTGGGAGAGGAGGAAGGAGTGATAAGGATCCTTGGATCCTATGATCTACACACCCCTTTATCTCGCCATGCTACCACCATTCTCCACCGCGATCCACCAATGAAACACCACCATTTCCAGATCCTAAACACTATATTTCCATATCCTAAACACATCATATCATGAGGATTAGACGATTCACACCAAATCTCTAATACGTTCACTATATTCAACCCGTTACCAAACACATCATTTGGCGACTTGGTTAACAATTCCAAAGGGTTTGTGACAGCCCCTGGGGTTATATTAGATGGTTCGGATGTTGGTTGTTTATGGGAGAAATTGGTTATTGGTTGGTTATGATGCAGTGTTCTTCATTCGTATGTTGAGAATGTGAAACATGATATAATAACTGGATGATTTTGCTATGAATTAAGAATATATATATATATATATATATATATATATATATATATATATATATATATATGTGTGTGTGTGTGTGTGTGTGTGTGTGTGTGTATGTGTGTGTGTGTGTGTGTGTGTGTGTGTATGTGTGTGTGTGTGTGTACGAATTCGATGTTATCTTTGCTTGGATCATTGTTTATCTTTTGGTATATCTTTGCAATTGAAATAGGCCGAAAGGATTAATTGTCTTGATGTATTTTGAATCGTGTTGGCCATACAAATCAATATCATACTTGTGAGAATTTTGTGTGGTAAATTGATAAACAACCCAAGTCGAATGATGTTTAAAACTCTTCCTTATGTTGACCGACTGAGTTGGGAGGAATTCATTTGTATGCATATTTATTCCTAATGCACTCGTGATGACGTAGTATATAGGTCGAAAGGATTTTATGTTATCATTAGTAGATATGTTTGTTATTATGATTATCCATCATATATGACTTGTACGCTTTGTTTATATAAAGTCTTGCTCCGTCTCTATCTATTATGTTATGTGGATCATGTCTTGTTTCTTGCTTGCTTTATACACACGTTTTAGCTATTTGATATGTGACAATTAATTTAGCTTTGTTACTTTATAAACAATCTATGAATTGCTACAAATCCTGTGGATCAACCTGGACTTACCTTAGACTATATTACACTCGATATGGTATACTTGCCCGAATGTTGTGTTTTAATCGTTCGTTTGGTATTTCTAGTTATAATAAATACACGTTATTTGATGTCATCAAACTATTACAATATTCTACACGGGACCCGTATACTATTTATTTACACTTTTTGTGCTCTAACATGATCCCCCCCCCCCGTCCCCCCCGCCTCCCCGCCCCCCCCGTTGCTCACTCCCCTCTCCTCAATAGCATCAATCAAAAATTATGCACCACATTAAGGTGTTAGAGAATGGGCCAAAAAAAAAAAAAATAAAAAAAAATAAAAAACCGGGGTTTTCCCAAACCGGTTTCCGAGGAGTTGTTAGTTGTTGTAGTGGTGTGAAACCGAAAAAAAAAAAACCGAACCGGTCAACCCCGGTTTTGACCAAACCGGTTTCGGTTTTTGGCCAAACCGGCGGTTTGGAACCGGTTTGGCTTTCCACCGAAATACCCGGTTTGACCACCGGTTTTTTGAACCGGTTTGGAACCGAACCCGATTTTCTTGAGACATTGGAGGACCCGGGAATCACACTTTTTCTGATTTTCTTATCCTATCTAGATTTTCTTGAGGATAACTGGATAGGATAAATGATTTTCTTGTGCTATAAATAAGGGTGTTGTATTACAACTTAAATCACAACTTACATTACATACAATCCTTCTTAAGCAAAAAAAAACCTATCCACCTCAATGGCAAGTGAATCCGCCTCAACTACCATCGGTGTTGGTTCAACAAGTGCACTGACAATTCGTGAAATCATACCAACCAATCGAACCCCCGAAGTTTGGAAAGACTTCAACATGTGCATTATGACCAACGGTCAAAAAAAAGCTCAATGCAAGTATTGCTTTCATTTCTTATCGGAGGGTTCCAACACGACGTTGAAGAATCATATAACTCATCCGCATTGTGAAGTATTAAAGGCGCAGCAGAATCAGAATCCGGAAGCGGGGCAAACGTCGATGGGACGAGATGGGCAAATTTTCATGTACAATCCGGATTATCTTCGTGAACAATTCGCGGGTTTGGTGATTCAACGAGGGTTACCATTCAACCACTTTGACCACGAGCAGACAACGAGGGTGTTCCAGAACACTATGCAACCAAGATACACTCATGTAAGTCGTTCTACTCTCAAACGTGATGCAATGAAATTATGGGTAGCGGCTAAACAAGCAACAATTGATGGTTTTGCTAACTTAAATACTAGGGTCAACCTAACAACGGATGTATGGTCCGCTCCTCATAATTTGCCCGGTTCTTACATGTGTGTTACCGCACATTGGATTGAACCTAGTACTTGGCAAATGATGAAGCGGGTCATTTCATTCGAAGAATTTCCGTCTCCTCACACGGGTACAAACTTGAAGTATATGTTGGAAAAAGTCTTTGTCATTTATGGTTTGCAAGAAAAAATTATGTCAATTACTTTGGATAATGCTAGCAACAACACAAGCGCCATGGAAAAACTAATATTAAAATACAACCCACCAATGGCGGGTAGGTTTTATCATAGTCGTTGTGTTGCACACATCATTAACTTGGTTGTGCAAGCTGGTTTAAAGGTCCCCATAATTAATCAAATGAAAGAGTCTTTCAAACAAATGTTAAAAGATGTTTTTAAATCTGGTGATAAAATCCGAAAACGCTATATTAGAATCTGTAGGGATGCAGATAAACCTTGTTATTCACCAAATTGGGACGTTGATACACGATGGAACTCCACTTTTGAAATGTTCGAAAGTGGTTTGAAACAGAAAACCACGTTGGCGTATTTTCATGACATTTTGGTCAATAAGAATGGTAGAAGGTTTAAAAAATTTCCGGTGGAATATTGGGTTATGATTGAAAATGTTAAACCCATTACTTGAAGTGTTTCAAAATGCTACGGTTATTTTGTCGGGGGTTTACTACCCAACATCTCCATTGGTACTTCAACAGATTTTTTTCATTAGTTGCAAATTATCTGAATTAGAACTTGAGGGGGGGTTGTTGTCATGTATGGTTAAACCAATGAAGAAAAAACTTAGGAAGTATTTTGAAAACATGCCACCGATAATTACTTGTTCAGCCGCTTTAAATCCATGTTTTAATGTACCGGGGTAGACTATCTTATCGAGAATATAAAAGTAGGGACTTGGGAGTTCAAGATGATGGTTTGCAATTAGGTCTATGGATTGGTTTCGAATCTTTTCAAGTTTTGTATAATATGTATTATACAAAATATGGTACTAACCATACTCAATCAACAAGTGGTGGGGGTTCTTCATCGGGGGTGAGTCGTGATCCTTATGCTCGTTTGCTACACGGTTTAAAAGGACATACCAAAAAAAAGGCAAGGAATGATCCTACAATGTCCTCCGAGTATGAGCAATATCTCAAAGCGGATTTTGTCTCACATCTTCATCCCAAGGACTTTGCAACTTTTGATGTATTGGGTGTTTGGAAAAGCAAAGGAAAATCAGTTTCCTGTTCTATCCCGCATGGCCATGGATATATTAAGTGTCCAAGCTTCTTCGGTAGCTTCTGAATCCGCATTTTCAACAAGTGGTAGGTTGTTGACAATCCGAAGAACAAGACTAACTCCGGAGTCTTTAGAGATGTGCATGTGCTTGAAGGATCACTTAGACGCTCAGGAGCGTAAACAAGACACATCTCCTCTTGAACTACCCTTAGACGTTGAAGAAGGTGTCTTTAATGTCGAGGTGCAACAAAATGAAGCCACTCAACTTACCGATCAAGAAATTGCGTTAGATGCTAGTAGCGACGGCTCTTCAGGAGAACCACGGCATGATTATATGATGAGCAGCGGAGCCGAAGATGACCAAACCGGAGATGGACATGATGGGTCTATGTCACATGGTTACTACTAGTATTGTGTTGTATTTTAAATGTTGTATTTCTTTTATGTTGTGTTGTATTTCCTTTATGTTGTATTTCTTTTATGTTGTATTTCGTTTATGTAATATTATGGTTTGTATTAAATAAAAGTTGAAGGTTATTCAGTTTATAGTATAACACCACAAAAAAAAAAAAACCGACCAAACCATTTTTACCGGTTACCCGGAACCGAACCGGTTTAAAACCGGCAAACCGGTTTCACCTCAAACAGGTAAGAAACCGGTTTCACCTCAAACCGGTAAGAAACCGGTTTCAAACCGGTTTGGGTTTATGGCAAACCGGTTTTTCCTCCTTGTTGACCGAAACTGGTTCTTGTTTGACACAAACCGAACCGATCTGGTTAACCGGTTTGCGCACGACTACCTTAAGGTTAGAACCCGTTAATCAAATACCACTAATTTTTTTTTCATGAGATGATAGTACACTTAAAATGATACCGTCGTACGATTTTGGCATAAAAAAGAAAAACTCATCAAAATTAGAAATAAAATTATGTTTTACAAACCTTTCGGTATTAGTTATTCTGCATTGAGCATTTTTTTTTGTTCGACATGTATTTTTTACTTTCAAAACTCTATATTGTTCATTATTATTATTATCACTTTTTTTCTTCATATTTGTTAAGAAGTTTTAAAAAACAAGCGAGTACGTAATGGTGTGTGAATGCTCTAGGCGTCTAAAAACTAATTAATATGTCATGAATTTTAGAATAAATTACACCTTTCGTCCTTGTGGTTTACCCAGA
This sequence comes from Tanacetum coccineum, assembly GCA_026074375.1. NCBI lineage: Eukaryota > Viridiplantae > Streptophyta > Magnoliopsida > Asterales > Asteraceae > Tanacetum > Tanacetum coccineum. Next base: position 18,406 of record BQNB010007150.1, on the reverse strand, counting down.
ATTACATGTTTCGTTCTATTTAATTTTAAGTACATAGATAATCTTTAATTTTCAAACTAATTGCATCGATGGTCCTTATTTTTCAAAATAGGAACCACTGTGTAATAAATTTGTTTGAAGTTTGTTACACGGATAATCCCTATTTTCGAGAATAGAGACTATCAATGAAACATGTTTGATAAAATAGGGATTATCTATGTACTTAAAATTAAATAGGGACGAAACATGTAATCTGAGTAAACCATATGGACGAAACGTGTAATTTATTCTGAATTTTATATAGTGTTGATCATAATGTGAACTTTTTTTTTTGCAGTCGCAAAACACACCCCCAGTAAAATCAGGACTGCCGCCATTAGCCACATGTCACACCCGGCAATATTTAGGATTTTTAAATGACAAATTTACCCTTTAACTTTTTGGGTCCGACTTGACTTTTTGACTGTTTGACCTTTTATTGGCACATAAAAACGCTTGCCGCATAAACGGCAATTTTTCGAAACGTATTTAAATAATAAATCATAATTATTATTATTATTTCTTATTTACAAATTTATTTTTTTAACTTATTTGATTTGAAAACGAGAAGATATATGTTATTCTTAAGTTGACTTGTCAAAAACGACCAGCCAAAATGAGTTGTTACTTATGGGTATACTAGCGTTTTACATAAAACGACATTCCGAACAACTTTTCAGTTTTACCCGAGACCTGAAACCAAGCAGAAAATGACTAAAATACCCTCGCAAAATTTTAAAAACAACCCGTACCGACACAAAAATAATTAAATTTATATTTAATTATCACTTTTTAATAAATTAAGATATATAATAAATTATTTAATATTTTATTCAAAAGCGTTTATTTAAAAACGCGAATATTTAAATTAAAGTTTCATTTTCGCTGACAAAACTTGCCCGTGATACCCGATGACTATACAAATAAATAATAAACATTTTAAATATATTTTATAAAAACATTTATAAAATACTAGTCGTGTAAATACTCATTTTTGAGGGAAAAATCATTTGGAACGCAATAGCGCAACTTTCGTGTTTTGAATCATTCGTTAACTAGCTTAAACGAGACCCGAACCATTATTTTACAAAACTACACTTAATATTTACAACATTAACCCCTAAACTATTTGGTACTTGCCACTTTATTTTTAAACTTCCAAGTATAAATACTTAGTCAACTAGGGTTTCTCATAATTTATCCTAGCCACCAACACACACTTATACATCTCCTCTCCTCCCCTCCATCTTTTCCGGCGCCGTCTCCGGCTACCTCCGGCCAGATCCCGGCAACCAACCAACATCACCTCCACCATCGTCATCCCTACCACGACACATCATCACCCACGCCACCCTCTTCACCACGTCTCCACCTCTCCCGCCGGCTCACCACCACCAGCCGCTGCACCATCACCTCACCACCATCTTCATCGCCGCTGCACCACGACCACCGCAGCCACCTCGTCACCACCTCTTCTGCTGCCATAACAGCCACCACTACCATCTCCACTACCTTCACCACTCCGCCACTCTACCGACGCCATCAACATAATCACCACCCCACCGTCACCACCCCCACCATAACCACGGCATAGCCTCCGCCACACCACCACAGTTGTCGCGACTCAGCCACCAAAACCACCACTACTTAACCCTTTTTAACTCCGCGTTTAGATGGTTTTTATTTTTGTAAAAACTAATGAAAAGTTTGTGTGGTTGTGCTTGTTTTAACTGGCTTCGTTTTTGATTAATTTAGTTAGTTTTGTTCTTTTATTTCGGTTGTTATACATGCCCGAAAAGGGGTGTTTGTTTCGGTAATTATCAGCCCGTAAAAGGGTGTTTGTTGGCTGCGTTTGGGATTAGCCGAGTAGGGTACGTTTGATTGGCTGTGTAACAGCATATGGGGTGTTTGGTTATGGGTTTAACAGCTTTAGGGTGTGTTTGGTTCGCTGTCCAGCGACCCGTAAGGGTGCGTTTGGCACAGCAGTTCCAACGGGAGCATTTGGTTTGTTGTTTAACCACCCCAAAGGGTGCGTTTGGGACATCAGCCCCTAATAAGGGTGCGTTTGGTTTTGGTAACAGCCCCACAAGGGGTGTTTGTTTTTGGGTTTTACAGCACAAAGGGTGCGTTTGGGACAGCAGCCCCCGAACGGGGTGTGTTTGATTTTGTTTATTTTTGTTTCTTACTCGATCTTGTTTAGATATATATTGAAACGCGCGTACTTTGCAACATAGTTTTGATTAAACTGGAAAACGTTGAGTTTTGTAAAAAGGGAAACGTTGTATAAACGAATAGGTTTGTCGAAATTTCTAAAAATTTCTATACTTAGTATTTCTCACTAAAATTTCTATTATTTTAGAAAAACCGATAAAAGAACGAGATATAGTCTTAAGGTTTTTAAATGGTAATGATACGATAAACCAATAAATAAACGAAAACTATAGTTTTACAAACGAGGCGACTAGTTTAATGCGGAATGAAATACTAAATTATAAAATATTATTTCAGAATTCCCGACTAGAAGATAAAATAATAACTTTTGTAGAAACTTTACAAACATCATTTAACATAATTTGTAACATTAAAACGTACGATTACTTTTAAGCAAGAACTTTCTATTTATTTAATTAGTGATTTCCGAACATGTGTCAAATTATTTTGTTCCAATTATTTTCTCACGTTTCTTATATAAAACTTGCAAAGTATTATATACTTCGATTATTTTTTATTGTTTGTCTTTATTATATAACTCACCATATGAATTATATAATTGTTCATTTTTTATATGTAATATATACGGAATATATTACATACCTTGCGTTTGCTTTTCGATTTATTTTATTTAACCAACCACCAAAATCTTACGACTTGTAATCCAAATCCTTTATCAACGTGTCGCATTGATGTACTAATGGGTCTTAGCCGTTAAGTTAAGCTGTATCTTCTTGGTCGAGCCGTTCTGTTTTCCGTTTGTGATGTGCTTATTATTTTCATTTTTGCTAATTGTTCTGCAACATCAAGGTGAGTTCATAGCCCCACGTTTTACTTATTTTATATTTAACTTATAACTTTTGGGGTGAGAACATGCTCGTTTATAAACTTGATTACTTTAATGATTTTAAACTCTTATAAATGTTCGTTTGCAAACTCGATTACATGATTAATATCACACTTTGTTTTACTTATGGATGCAAATTCTTAAAGCCTTTCTTTTGGAAATACATTGGTAAATTTTACTATGGATACAAGTATCTTGATCTACTTTCCCTGTTTGCGTGTTGCCTAAGTTGCGAATAGACTACAAATGCCCGAATTATCATGAACCGTCAATTGCTTAACTGACTGTATTGGTTAAGTAAGCACAAATGTTGTAAACAGATCTATTGGGACTAATTATCCCTATCCGGGTAAGTAGCTCTTACTAGATTCGGAGGTCCCGAACAAACGGATATATACCATGCATACCTTTAGGGCGAGTAATTCTATTTGGCATATAATATGCTTCTTTTTTAATTGAGCTTCGGTTTCATGAGCTTAACGCAACAGTAATACTTTCCGTGTGATATTGTATTTGTTATAATAGTCTCATGTGCTTTGTATGTGAGATCGTAAACTACTAAGATTGTCACATACGTTTTGAAATCTTGTGGTCCACACTACTTTGTTTGAACATTGCAAATTGCTAAACATCTTTTCATAATACTTTGAGTGAAGCTGTATTCACTAAACGTTTTTTATCCTTATAAATGTTTACTTAAACCTATGAATTCACTCAACTTTATGTTGACCGGTTTTAGCATATTTTTCTCAGGTGATTAGCTTTGGACTTCTTGACGTGCTATGTGGAGTCTACGTGCAATATGATACTATTTCTCATTCATACTCGTTGTCTTTTGAAAACCAAATAATGCTTCCGCTACATTTTACTTACGCTTCCGCAAATATTTAATTTCTTTTGATTCTTGTAAAACTTATCTATTTTTAAACAATGCAACATGTTATGATTTTCAAAACGTCCATTAGTGGTCGTTCTCTCGTGCTTGGTGTGATGTATATTATGACGCCACACCGTCGGACATCGTGTTTCCGGTCCAGGCCGCCATTAGGGTTTGACAGATTGGTATCCATAGCCAAGGTTATAGAGAACCAGGTAGAATATCTAAGTCTGGTCTATAACCAGTATGTGAACCTTACGTGCTTTTATGTGTGCCTTACATGTGCTTTTGCTATGGCATATACTTGAGAACCATTTTTTCCTTGAGCCTGCTATGATATGGGTTTACCTCTGCCCTACATTTATCTATTCTCTGCGCTTATCTTTTCTCTACGGTTTACGTTTACGTTACGTGTATTTCCCCGATTACATATAAGGAAGTTGTATATATATATATATCTAAACTTTCTAAGACATTGTGAGTTGCTCAATGGTCTCAAATAGGAGGATTGATATGATAATTGCTATGTTTACTCGTTCATAAAGACCTTTATCTTTGGTTTACATGGAATTATGTGTGAATCTACGTATTACAAGTCTTGTATGGGCGGGACTTGTAATAGGAGGATTAATACGATAATTGATATGTTAACTCGTTCATAAGACCCTTATCTTCTTTACTTTAACCGTATACTCATCAACTATTTTGAACTCTATGTCGATCTCCCCTGATTGTTTTACTCCCCGTCTCCGAAGATGAGTTTTAAACACTCGTCCCATACTCATTAGAGCACCTGCATCGTTATGTCATCCACCACCTTGAAGATTATGTGAGTACGCGTATCGCATCAGAAATTATTAAGTAGGATGATTTATAATATCTTTATTTAAAGGGATTGGGACGCCTCTTCATTCAAATGAATAAATTGTAAATCACTGAACCATAAGTTTATCAAATCATTATTTACATAAATTGGGACGCCTCTTTATGCTAATAATGAATTATAAATGAGTAGGCTTAATGGTACCCACTATGACACGAGTATGAACTCAAACCCGATAATCATCGGAATCCGTTAAAAAGATCTAGAAACACAATCGTGTCTCACCACTCAGCAGAATCTTAAGGCCTCACTTGAACTACCTTATCTCATTCTTAAGTTATTACTTTTGCCGTTACAAATCCTTACGATCATGAACCGTTTGTGGAGATAACCGACTTGTGCATTCTTGAGCTAATGGATTTGCTCCATCCTCGAACTAACGACTGCGTGTAATATTCCGTCACGTATCACATAAGCTTTCTCGCAAGCTCCTCCCATTTGTTGACCTTTATTTTGGGGATATTATTTCTCGAAATGTCCTCACTCTCCTCATCCCACCACCGTTTGTTATAGTTATTCTCGCTATGTATTCTTGTACTTTTACTTTTGATTCGAGACTCCATATGTTCGTGCTATGATTTCCAAATTATTAAAATGAATAATTTTTTAATAATTTTTTTTGATGATTTCGGATATATAAATTGTTCTTGTTGAGAGGTTGTGAGATTTGTGAATTGCAACAATGATGGCGAGGAGGTTAGGCTAGAATTATAATGGATTTGGTTGATTAGTTTTGGCGTAAAAGAATTTTGGACAGTTTGGAAATTATGGCGGCGTTATGGTCAAGTTTATGGTCAAGTATATGGTTGATTTATAAAAATAAAGTTGCTATTGCTGGTCCGAGTTTTTAAAAATGAGGGTAAGTGACGATTAAAAATGTTTTACAAAGGTTTAGTAAGTGTCGAAAGTTTTTGAAAAATATTCGTGGAGCTTCTTACTATAAAAACCAAGGTTCTTGGAATTTTTCTAAAAGGATAAGTCCGTTGTCGTTGGTCATTTCAAAATATTAGCAAATTTTTAGTATATATTTAGCGACTAAGATTCTGGTTAGACGTCTATGGTATTTCAATTGTGTCGTTTTTTGGAAATATGGAGCTAATAGATTAGGGGATGCAATTTAACGCCCCGAAACTAAAAACTTTCCTAAAATGGAAACTTTCTATAAATAGTAACTTTTTGTAAGAACGTCGTAACATCTTCATAAACCTAACGAGTTCGTAAAGACACATTTTGTTGACTAAACTAATGCACAAACATATATGGTTGTCTATTTCCTTATTAAACGTTGTGTGAAACTTTCTGTTATTATTGTTATTTCTCGTTCTATGGCGCATCTATTTATTAAGTTGCAATTAGAGCCGTTCGGTTATACTTTATTCGCATCATCTACTTATGGTGTGTTGAACCGTGATTCATCCTCGTACTTCCTAAGTAAGTTGAATACTTACATCCTTTAGCCTCGGCTGATGATAACCGTCGAACCTTACAGACATTAGAAACTAGACTCTGCCCTTAAACATTTGAAACCCTTATATAGACATACCCACGCGTCTATACTTTCTCCTTTGATATTCTCACTATCAAGAGACTTTTTTTACAACACGTTTATATCAATCATAAAACTTGTAATGATATTTTTCTAAGGTACTTATTCTGATGGATTATATATCACGGTCAAACCTAGCCAAAAATTTTATGCATATTAAGAAGTGTCGAAAAATTGAATTTTGCTGAATAAAGTTGTCTAAAACTGATTCTTAAATCTTAAATCTTAAATCTCTTCTTGGTCACAAAATCAGTTAACTCAAATCGAATCCCGAGATGGGATTCCTTTAAGGGGGAGGTAATGTCACACCCGACAATTTTCAGGATTTTTAAATGACAATTTTACCCTTTGACTTTTTGGGTCCGACTTGACTTTTTTACTGTTTAACCTTTTACTGGCACACAAAAACGATTACCGCGTAAACGGCAATTTTTTTAAACCTATTTAAATAATAAATTATAATAATTATTATTATTTCTCATTTACAAATTTATTTTTCTAACTTATTTGACTTTAAAACGAGAAGATATATGTTACTCTTAAGTTGACTTATCAAAAAACGACCCGCCAAAATGAGTTGTTACTTATGGGGTATACTAGCGTTTGACATAAAACGACATTCCGGACAACTTTTTAGTTTTACCCGAGACCTGAAACCAAGCAGAAAATGACTAAAATACCCTCGCAAAATTTTGAAAACGACGCGTACCGACACAAAAATAATTAAATTTATATTTAATTATCACTTTTTTATTAAATAAAAATATATAATAAATTATTTAATATTTTATTCAAAAGCGTTTATTTAAAAACATGAATGTTCAAATTAAAGTTTCATTTTTGCGGACAAAACTTGTCCGTGATACCCGATGACTATACAAATAAATAATAAATATTTTAAATATATTTTATAAAAACATTTATAAAATACTAGTCGTGTAAATACTTATTTTTGTGGGAAAAATCATTTGGAACGCAATGGCGCAACTTTCGTGTTTTGAATCATTCGTTAACTAGCTTAAACGAGACCCGAACCATTATTTTACAAAACTACACTTAATATTTACAACATTAACCCCTAAACTATTTGGTACTTGCCATTTTATTTTTAAACTTCCAAGTATAAATACTTAGTCAACTAGGGTTTCTCATAATTTATCCTAGCCACCAACACACACTTATACATCTCCTCTCCTCCCCTCCATCTTTTTCGGCGCCGTCTCCGGCCACCTCCGGCTAGATCCCGGCAAACAACCGACATCACCTCCACCATCGTCATCCCCACCACAACACACCATCACCCACCCTTTCCACCACGTCTCTACCTCTCCCACCGGTTCACCACCACCAGCCGTCGCACCATCACCTCACCACCATTTTCATCGCCGCTGCATTATGACCACCGCATCCACTTCAGTAACACTCTCTGCTGCTACAATAGCCCCACCACCATTTCTCAAACTGCTTCACCACTCCGCCACTCCTCGACGCATAAGACATCATCAACCACCCACCGTCACCCCCCATCACCATAACCACGACACAACCGCCACCACAACACCGTAGCTGCGCGGGCTTCAGTCCATCGAACAGCACACCACTTTACCCTTTTTAACTCCGAGTTTGGATGGTTTTTATTTTTGTAAAAACTAATAAAAAGTTTGTGTGGTTGTGTTTGTTTTAAATTTCTTCGTTTTTGATTAATTTAGTTAGTTTTGTTCTTTTATTTCGGTTGTTATACATGCCCGAAAAGGGGTGTTTGTTTCGGTAATTATCAGCCCGTAAAGGGTGTTTGTTGGTTGCGTTTGGGTTTAGCCGAGTAGGATGCATTTGGTTGGCTGTGTAACAGCATAGGGGGTGTTTGGATATGGGTTTAATAGCTTTAGGGTGTGTTTGGTTCGCTGTCCAGCAACCCGTAAGGGTGCGTTTGGCACAGCAGCTCCAACGGGAGTTTGGTTTTGCTGTTTAACTACCAAAGGTGGTTTGGGACAGCAGCCCCTAAGAACGGGTGCGTTTGGTTTTGGTATAATAGCCCCATAAGGGGTGTTTGTTTTGGTGTTTTACAGCACAAATGGTGCATTGGCAAGCAAGCCACCGAATGGGGTGTGTTTGGTTTTGTTTCTCATTTTTGTTTCTTACTCGTCTTATTTTGATATATATTGGAAACGCACGTACTTGCAACATTAGTTTTGATTAAAGTGGAGAAAACGTTTGTTTTGAGTTTTATAAAAATTGGAAACTTTTGATAAACGAATAGGTCATTGTCAAAATTTTAAAAATTTCTTCTTTAGTATTTCTCACTAAAAATTTCTATTATTTTAGAAAAACCGATAAAAGAACGAGATATAGTCTTAAGGTTATTAAATGGTAATGATACGATAAACCAATAAATAAACAAAAATTATACTTTTAGAAACGTGGCGCCTAGTTTAACGCGGAACGAAATACTAAATTATAAAATATTATTTTATAATTACCGACTAGAAGATAAAATAATAACTTTTGTAGAAACTTTACAAACATCGTTTAACATAATTTGTAACTTTAAAACGTATGATTACTTTTATGCAAAAACTTTCTATTTATTTAATTAGTGATTTTCGAACATGTGTCAAATTATTTTGTTCCAATTATTTTCTCACGTTTCTTATATAATACTTGCAAAGTATTATATACTTCGATTATTTTTAATTGTTTGTCTTTATTATATAACTCACCATATGAATTATATAATTGTTCATTTTTTTATATGTGTAGGATATTGGAAATCGTAACACAATCGAATGACTAGTGGATTAGCCAAGTTCTAGAGAGAGAAAGTGAGAGAGAACTTTCTAGAGTGAGAAAATAAACTTGTATAAATGAAATGACTAACCCACCTTTTTCATGGCATTGAAGAGGCTTATATAGTGACAATACAAATCGGCCTAAGGCCTTGATAAAGGGCTAACACGTTGGGTTTACTACCCGGCCCATTACCGAACATTATACTTTAACTACTTAACTACGAGCAACAATAAACGATAAAACACACGGGGTGACCAAGTCTTTTTCTAATATCCAAAAATCTCCCCCTAAGGGAGGTCACCCCAAAAAATACTAAATTAAGCTCAGCTGTCTATTTCTTGTGTTCAGCTCGTAGTCTTTGATTCTTCATGCATTGATTTCTTTATACATATTGTAGTAGTCTTTGAGCGTAGTTCCTTTGACTTGTGTGATCTTTGAACATTCTTTGAGATCATCAGCCACAGTAAATCTCCAAATCATCCTTGTGGAAGTATGGCCTCCATGTGATGTAGTAACCTTCGGACCGGCATGCTCACACTTTTATGGATCATGATAGCACACATCAGAGTTGCGGAAGCTGTGTTGTAGGTCTTTCAGTTATCATGATGTCTTTAATTAGGAATATTAAGTGTGAGCATGAGGTTTGTGAATTGACTTGTCTCTGGCTATCAGCTGCTACCGTCTACCGTCAGGGATTCCTGCAAGTATAAGTTAGTGATAAACAAACGAAAGTGTCTTTGTTTACTTTCGTCGAATAAGGTTGCAAGAACCACGGTTCCCCGTTATTCAGTATAAATACTGCCTGTGATCAGGTATGATTCCGAAGAATCTCCTTAACAGTGTTTCGCAGCTGTGCTAGCCGTTCTCAAACCGGAGCATCTCAAAGTAGACAAAGCACGGAGTGAGTGAACCAGTGAATTGAGAAACCCACTGATTAATGAAAAATTAATTTGAAAGTCAATCGTGTGTCACTCAGAAAAGAGTTTTTGTGACACATCGACGGTTTTATATCAGAAAATCAAATTTCATCAGAAACACATTTGTTTTGAAAGATATGCATTGTCAATGTGCTCGAAAAACAATTGTTAAGCACATCAAAAGGTTTTTCAAAAACTATTCATTAATTTACTGCCTGGAACAAGTTTGATTCATAAAGAATCGCACCATTGTTGCTTTCCAATTGTCACAAGTTTAATCCATAGTGGATCTCACATGTCACCTACCAAGAGCTTGTTTGATGTTGGCTCTAGAAGGATTTCCATCTTCATTGTGAGTCCTTTCGTATCACTCGGATGTTCTGGCAATACCATGAGGATAATGCGTAGGACTCTTAAAATCTTACTTGTAATCACAGTGTGTGATGAACAAGCATAGTTTGTATTAGTGTCCTAACGAGATTTATGGATGATCTCATGGCTCTAGACTCTATTGTTCATTTTTGGTTTTAGTAGTCGGAGGCTGGAGCGGACTGCCACATTTTCAATATCATCTAACTCGGAGTGAGAGAAATGATAGAATTGTATTGATCTCTGTGAGAAATGAAACAAGAATCCTTTGAGGGATCTTGAGTGGCTAAGGAGGGTTGTGCAGTGTATCACTGGGTCCATGATACTTGTCTTCAATGTTAGCAATCAACCATGTGATTCTGACAGCATATGTAGTGACCCGGTTTCTGCCTAATGTTTAAGGAGGGCTGCTTTCTTTTCACCCTTTATCTTAACATTTCTTTTTCATTCTTCAACCCCTTCAGTGCTTACCGAGACTTCTTAACTAATAACTTGTTGGGTATGTTCTAGTAGTAGCTCCATCTTAGTCCGTACTATTCCCTTATTCTCACAATACTCCTTTTGTAATCATACCTAGGACTTTTACACTAACTAGTGGATTGCCCCTAGGTAGATCCCTCCGGCTTTGGCGGGATCATAGGAATAAGTACCTAACCTTACCATCCTTATAACTCTGATAAAGTAATTACAGTGTCAGTCTTTTGGTACAGTTCACCTTGCCATAAACCATTTGAAAAATCAACCAAGGTACTTGTGATATAAATATCAAAGCCATTGTACCTTGATTGTTTTGATTATATTTAGAAATGCTCCCCCTCAACACGTGCATCGATAATTGAAATTGTTTGGCACATGGAGGGAGGAGTACCTACTTGAGTATTAATAGATCACATTTTTATCAGATTTCATATTAAAATCACATTCTCTCCCCTGATCAAAAATTTCAAACCCTTTGAGATTTAGGATCTCAATTGATTTAAATATGTTAGAAAAATTTAGGAGAAAGTGTGGTCTGATTAAATACAAGCCAATATTAGAACCTATATATGCTCCCCCTTAATTAGTGAGGGAGTCTGTTAGTGTTAGTTAGGATGATTTTATAAATGATTTAGAGTTTAACGAGAAACTCAAGAAAAATTCGTAACTGACACATAACATTGATAACTACATAACTATATAATATACAAAGTTTACAATATACTACACATGATATTGACCTTTTAGATGGAATGATGATATCATTCAGTTATCTGAAGAAGCCTGTAGTCAATATCACAAACACATCCACCAACAAAGCATTCCAGGTTCCGGTAGATCCTTCTTGTCTTCAGTCGCCTTTTAATTGCCGTAATGAACTCTTTGCTCCTTGTCACGTCCTTTTTAATACAGAAGCGCGTATTCATATCCAGATTGAGCCGCTTGATCTTGAATTCCTTGACTCTGTAATCTATTGTTTCCAGAATACGTGTCAACGTGCCATTACTAAACTTGTATATTTCATTGAACCGCATGATCTTTCGTTCATTGTTGTTGACCGGGAAGATTACTGCTCGAGGAGACTCAATGATGGTATAATCATGCTTGAACTCGTATCCTGTAGCGTCTCATCCTGGTTTAGTGAGGTTTAGCTGAGTTTGGTAGCTTTCAATACCAAGTTGGAAGTCTTCAACCTGCTGTAGAATCACTAAGTTATGGGTCCACAGCTTGACAGCAGTTGATAGCATCTGTTTGTCTGAACCAGAAAGATGACCAAGATGACCTTGCAAAAGGAGAAAATTTAGGTCTTCAAAGTCACTGGGATACAGGTTCTTAAAATCCTTTTCAGCAATCTTATGTTCTTGGTAATCAGCTCTTCAGAGGACAATTTCGCTCAAGTAGTCATATCCGTATCGTGAGTAGGCTTTAATTATGACTACACTGAGAATCCGCATGTGTGTTCAGACCTCTTTTCGACGTGACGGAGATTCATGTCTATCAATGTAGAACTTTTGTCGAGTAAACCACCAGTGAGAGATGCCATATTTTGCACTTACGTCATAAGTACACACATCATCAATCAACATTTGCTCAGATACTAGTAATTCAAGACCAAAGTCAGGATAGCTTGCAGCCTTGATCTTGGAAATCGAGAGTGCATGACAGCTTCCCTTGCTGCCATATCGTAAATACTCCAAGTCTTTATTAAAGAAGAATTTTGTTTGTATAGTGACATGCCCTAGAGGACTACCGAGAGGCAGTGGTCGGTTAACATTGATTCTGACTTAATCTCCTTCCGGATTTGCCCAGTCAACCTGATCTGTGAGCATCTTGTGACACTCCTCCATCTGAAACTGAAGGTGAATTACATCTGGGTAGAATTCTTTAACAACTTCATAAGCATGTCCTTCGAAATCTGCTTACGTAAGCACAATTTTGTTCATTCTTTGGCAGTACGAGTTCAGGAAGGTTCTCATGTCTCCAATCTTTGTAAGCAGGGAGTTATCAGCTGGGGGCTCATAGGTTGTGGCCAGCGCAGAGGCCCAATTATTCTTCACATCTGACTTGTGGGAAGAAGGAATGGTCCAAGCAGGTTCAGGAGTCACCGGTCTTTCCTCTTCAGGTAGTGGTTTCCACCAGTCTTTTCTTGAATCAACAGCTGTTGGTGTGTGATCATTCCCTGAGTCTTGATCATCAGATACATGTACTTGTTCGTTAGGAGAGGAGTCATCATGTATTAGATCATCTAAAGGAGATAGCTCTTGAGGCCCTGCGATGCTAGTTGACTCATATATAGTATTAGATGTGGTCCAAGCCATAGATTGTTGAGCTGAGGCTGTAGTCTTGGATGAACTCAGAACATCACGGCCCTGTTGTAGAGTAGATCCAAATGTACCAGTAGATGGAAGAGGTAGAGGTGGCGGCAATTGAGAAGACCCCGATGCTCCTGAAGTACCTGGAGCACCAGATGCGCCTGCTGGAGGAGGTGGCTATGATGGTGGAGACCCAGAAGGAGATCTTGGTGTGTTACGTTTCTTTTGTCGCTTTTTACGAGCTTCCTCCTGATCAGCAAGACGTTGATTGGAATAATCTAACTCCAAGGACTTCTGCAGGGCTTCATACAACTCCTTGTGAACACTATTAGCCTTGTAGGAGTCGTCTTCAAACATTCGCTGTTGCAGTATTTCCTTCATATCGACAATGGGCAGATCCCTGAAGCGAGCTTGTAATGGAGCTTGCATTGCCCAGTCTACTGCATCAGTAGCTATCTCATCAACAGCTTGGCTTACCTTGTAGGGAATATCAAGCTTCTCCAAGGTGAAAAGCCGTGTTCCATGTTTGTCTAACCTTTCCCCCAGGGCTAAATTGTCTTGTAATAGGTCCGCCATATGTTGTTTGAGTTTGCCTATGCGACGGATAAGGATCGGATCTGTGGTGCTTTGTTGTGGTTGAGGAGTTGGTAGAATTGTTGTTGTGATTGCTGTGACAGTTGCTGTTGATGTTGGTAGTGGTGCTTGAACCGTTGTGGAGACATGTTGTGACATTGTGAGATCGATAATCGGAGTGGTCATTAGAGGAACTGAAGAGGTGTCTTAATGAATGGGAACCGTGACCATTGACTGAACCTCTACTTCAGTATTGGATTTATCAGGTTCATCTTCCTGAGATTTCTACACAAGGAATTGATTGGTGAAGCTGAGTTCCGTGTCAAGGTTTTGTAGAGAAGACAGGGTTCCAGCGGAGCTTACAGGTTCTTCATTTATCACTTGATCTTCAGTTGGGAGTTTGAGGTTTTCCTGAACACTTGGGTAAGCCGTTGTAGTAAACTCTTCATCCATTTTCTTAGGGTTTTGTTGAGTTGAAGCATTAGTGACCTTCAAAGTCCATGTGTTCAAGTTTTGGTCTAGCATGAACAGCATGACTTAACTAAGGTTGGGACTCTGCAGCATCACCAGGGTTTGATCCAGCCTGGCCTTCATCTTGTATACCAGGGTTTTGTCTAGCCTGGCCTTCATCTTGTTCACCAGGGTTTGGTCTAGCCTGGCCTTCATCTTGAGTTCCAACATTAATCTTAGGTGACGCTTCCTCATCAGATTCCGTCTCATTGTCAGTCAGACCAGTTCCGCATACAATGAAGGAGATTCAGCATGAACAGAGGATTCAGTTGTGGTAGGTATGCGCCTTTGGAAGATATATTGTTCAGCAGGGCTCTTTTTCTTTGGTGTCTGAAGGGTGAGAAGATCAAGTGCTACTTGTTCATCGCTGACCTCCTCTTTTCCCTTTCCCTATACATCAGGAAGCAGTTGAATTCTCCCAGAGTCAGGTTCCCTTATAACCACCGAACGAGCTGGTCCTTGAGTACGTTCTACTTGTTCCTTAATGCTTAGTTCCATGGCCCGTTGAATGTCTGCTTCTTCATCACCATAAACAGGTTCCTGTTCTGGAACACCTTCATCAACAAACTCATCAACCAACTGCAGAGGGCTCTTTCGCTTTCACTGCTTTGTCACATTACCAGCTTTAGATCGTTTTACGGGAGATGGTGCATCAGATGTCTCCTTGACCAGTTTATGCTTTTTACTTTGGTCTTTCTTGAAGGGTTCAGTTGTTGTTGGTGTTGGTTTGGGTGGTTTTGTGACTTTAGATACTTTAGGTGCTGAGGCCTTAGTCTGCTTAGCTGTCTTGGATTTAGTAGCCTTGGCAGCTTTGGGAGATTCGGTAACATCTTCTTCCTCTGCTTTACCATGTTCTTCATCCAGACAACGTTGATACTCAACTACTTGCTCCAGGTATCTATTGTAGTAAGGTGCACTTGTGATTTCATCAGTAAGAAGAGCATCAGGTATTGGCATGCCAAAGACTTCCCTTCCATCCTTTCTAACAAACCTGAGGGTGTTCAGAACGCTTTCCTCATGTGAATAGTGAAGAGGCGAGCTGGTTCTTGGATGTATGTTGTGCTTGGTTCTCAGGTGGTGGATGATAAGTTTGGTGAACCTAACATTTGGAATTAGCAGATGAAGGGTCTTTTTCTTTTCGCGAGCTTCCATGGCTAAGTTCTTCCTGTCAATGAGGAAGGTTTGTATGGATTGAACAAACTCCTCCTAAATCTGTTCAGCATAGTCAATGTTGGAGTGATGAGTGATACCCCAAAGAATCTGAAGCATAGGATGTCTTGGCCTATCAAATCCAGCTGTTTTACCTGTGAGGCACATGTTGATCATAGACAGGATAGCTTTCCATGGTTGATAAAGAGCATTAACAGACATTGCAGACACGTTCCTGAGCGTGCTGAGGTATCCCAAAGTGTTTACATACTCAATTACAGTATCACTCGAAGGTGGAGCCTCGAAGGGATTGTTATCATTGGCCGGAGTGATATCGAGTGCATCTCTGAGAATATCTTTGTGTAGATTGAACCATTGCTCATCTAACTGACAATTGTACAATCCTGTGGATGAGTTAAAGCACATGGTGTCCCAAAACTGCTGAATGTAGATAGCAGGAATCGTGGATGATGCTGTGAAGGCCCTGAAGAAATTAGTGTTTTTCAGTATGGCCATAACAATTTAGAAGATAGGATTCCTCTAGGACTTCTGTACATCGAGCACACTGTTACTCTTGCCGATTGGCACCCATTTGCATGACGGAAGAATCTGATCATCCATTCTGGTCGGTGGTGCGACAACAGGAGCTTGTTCAGCAGGTGCAATATCAGCAGGAATGTTCAAGTCAGCCATAGTATCTGCATAGACAAATCCAACAACAAGACATACATACATATATATATGATGTTAGAACGGATATGGTTAATTCTGAGGTCAATGGAAGTCAACCTTGGAATAATTATGGCAAAAAGAATACTGATAATTTTCAAATACTCCCAAAAGACAACACTTCAAATTATAATATCACCCAACTCGCTACCAAGATAATACACACACCTTGCTAACCAACTCGCTGTAAAATATGCATAACTCGCTAGAAAATTTGAAAAATTCAAAATGGCGAGTTGAATATTTAATTATTAATAAAATATCTTCATCAACTCGCTACAGGGTAGCGAGTTGCCTGTTCATGATAAAATTATATTATATTAACTCACTACCAAGAAGCACCTAACTCACTACCAAGCACATAGATAACACGCTATTTACTAAACCACATAAATCAGCAACCAAGATCAAGAGGGCACATGTAAATCACTTAGATAACATCATTAAACGATTTCCAACATTTAGAAACAACAATCAACAACAAACAATGAACTTTGACCTTAAAAGGTCAAAGCAGTTACGAAAATCATTCAAACTACTAAATCATGAAAGAGGATTCAAATAGAGCAATAATGAGGCATCATACATCCATTATAGGCATATCCTAGCACTCAGAACATCATACTAGACACACATAATGAAATAGATAATGAAACTAGTCGAAAACCTTGATTTAGAGTAATTTAGTTAGAATTAGACATCCATTTTCAAGATATAAGATGTATACTAGATATAGAACAGTATACAAAAGATACCTTAGCAAGAGCAACCACATAAATCACAAATCAACAAATGGATCAAGTCAGCGAGTTGCGGGGCAGTTTTAGAGAGATAAGTTTGACTGAATTTTGGAATAATTGACCAGGACAACTCGCTGGCCTCCTTTTATACTTTAGATGTTTCAAGAATTGGCAGAATTAGTCCCTTAACTTCCAAAATCCTTTTCAATGTATTAAAATAGACTATTCAAGTTTAAGCATAAAACACAAAAGGTCCTTATACTTATATAAGCTTGGGAAACATTTAGCAAATTGCACATAAGACCCTAAATTCACACCATAAAGACAATTTTGGCCTTTTGAGTTAAAATGACTTTAACTCCCCTTTAATTTGAAACCCAGTTCAATACGTAAACTAGTTCCAATCAATTAATTATTTGATGAGTTAAAATGCCCGTTAAGTGTCATAAATTTGAAAAACACTCTCCCCCTCAATCAATGACCCATTTTCTATTTAAAGAGCTGTAGTCGTTGATTGAGAGTCAAATTTTGAGAGATCTAAGTCTGATTGATTTTCATACAACACTTTTCCACCGAGTGAGATACAAATTTTTTTATGAAGAATCATAGACGGAAAATCATTTGGATAAAAAGAATGAAAACTTCTCTTCTGTATCAAGAAATAATGCATTGAAACGTACACAAGATCGAGGGTACATGGATATGAAGTAATCCATGCCCGGGAGAACTTAATCACCCGTTGTCAGGAATGGCCGTCTTTTTGGCGACATGCTTTTCTCAATTTGAAAAACGGGTTGTAGTCTGAAATAACTGCAAGCCATAAAGACATGTTTTGAAAAGTTTGAACTTCCGTTCGATTCTTCATTTAAATACCCGTGCCATTATTGAATGACATTTCTAGATCTGTAAATGTTATTGATAAACGGAAGACATGTCTTGAAAAACTATTTTTGGTATTTTCTATTTTTTTATTTTTTATGGTTTTTGTAGGTTTTATATTTTTGTATTTTCTTTTTAGATTTTAGCTATATACATATTTACATAGGACATAGAAGGACCATCCTTTACTCCTCTTCTCCTTCTTGAAGACGTTTAAGAGTTTCCAGAGACATACTCTTCATACCAAGACGCGGGAGGATAAATTCGAACCACTATCTTGGTAATGCTTTGGTGAATATATCCGCGAACTGATAATCCGTCGTCACGAAGTACAATTCAACCACACCTTTCTCTACATGATCTCTTATAAAATGGTGTCGTATGTCAATGTGCTTGGACCAGGAGTGCTGGACATTATTACAACAGAGAGCAATGGCACTGTGATTGTCACAATACAAGGGAATCTTATTGAAGACAAAGACGTAGTCTGTAAGCTGTGATCTCATCCAAAGTATCTGAGCACAACATCCAGACATGGCAATGTATTCAGCCTCTATTATAGAGATCGCGGTGCTCTTTTGT
>BQNB010007149.1:40662-94612 GCA_026074375.1 Tanacetum coccineum | reverse complement strand
TTTGAGCTTAAAAGGGACTTAATATACTTAAATACTTAAAATCTGTCAATCACCTTTGCTTTGGACTTATGGAAGGGGGGGCTTAATTTGGAAGAGCTCTCATGGACTATTACCCTAGCTTATTTAATAAGCTATGGAGCTTGTAGCAAAGCTCTAAGAGCAGTTTATGCTTTGTTAAGCTAAGGCACAAGTAAGTCTTCATTTACTTTTCCTATTTTCATTTCTAGTTCATAATTAACTTAATTTTTGCTTAAAAAACAAAAATATTAGTTAATTAATGTAGACCTAGGATTTTAGCTTAAATCAGTTGTTAATTTGTGTTTAATTAGGTTGTTATAAGCTATTAGTAATCTGATTATTAAGGTCTAACCATTAGTTTTCAATATCTAAAGTTTTATAAAATCTGTCAAAAAACATAAGGAGTGTTTGGTTTAAGTATATTTGACCTCAAAAAGTCAATTTAACTTGAGCAAATTGTTTGAGTCATTTGTATTTTCATTTAAGTTTAGTATTAGCCTAGTTTTTAAAAGTTAGATTTCAAAATCTCAAAAATTATGGCTTATTATCTTTGATTCAGCACCAGGGTACTTTTACCTTTTGTTTTGTTTGAGAAAATCTAATCCAAGCCACACAAGGCTTGGATATTGCTTGTTTTGTGTTCTTACACTCTAATTGAGTGTGTTTAAGTGCAGGATTACCCTCAAGGTAACCTGCACTACTTGGTCTAAACTTATGCAAAGTGCATCAGCAGGAACAACTTAGTTCCTGCTGTCACTTTTGAGTCTCATTTTAATTAGATAATATTAGTTCTTAGTTTTACATATTATAGTATTTTCTAGTCTAGGTATAGCTCAATATATATTAGGACTTAAATTTCATTTTTTAGCTTATTTACAT
The DNA here is from genome assembly GCA_026074375.1 of Tanacetum coccineum. Taxonomy (NCBI): domain Eukaryota; kingdom Viridiplantae; phylum Streptophyta; class Magnoliopsida; order Asterales; family Asteraceae; genus Tanacetum; species Tanacetum coccineum. The sequence continues at coordinate 93,715 of BQNB010007149.1, read as the reverse complement.
AGCTTAATGTTGCTGTCAAAAGTCACAAAAACCTCAAAAGCCAAAAATAGTAGGTCAATTAAGTAGATTGTTAAATCTTAATTTTAGCTTAAGATAATAGTTTTTATAGCTTATATAGATAGATTATAAGTAGTTTAATAAGTCCTTAAAATTTTAGAGTCTAGTTTAGCTTTTTAAGGTTTTTAGCTTATTTGGATTTTGAGTTACTTTGCTTAATTCCTGAGTTTGCTTGTTTCATGCTTAATTTCAGTAGTTTAAAAGTACTTCTAGCTTAAATTTCTTTTCATTTTTAGATTAAGCTACTTATAAGCTTCTTAGAACACTTTTCCTTTTTAGTTTTAAGCTTAAAATGAGCTAGTTATAAGCTTTTAAGTGAAATTATGCCCAAAAGCAAACTCACTGTAACAGCTTATTAATAAGCTGTTTAAGAGCTTATTACTAAGTTTCAGCTTAAGGTTCTTTTGTTAAATTAGCTTATTTTCAAGTCCTTTTCAAGTCTTAATAGTTAGTTTTTCATAAAAGTCAAAAAAATAAAAAAGAGCAAAAAGGGGTTACCACCACACTCGAACCCGAGACCTCACACTTATATGTCCAATGCCTTAACCAGTTTGCTTCAATAGCTCATCCGTCATAGTCTCTTTCTTTTAAAAACTTATAAACGTTTTCACTTTCTTTTTTCTTAATAAGCCGTAGCCTTATAAGTTTATTTTAGGGCTTATTAGTTAAGCATTGTTGTTTTCCTTATTTTTCTTATAATCCTGCTAGTGTTTAGGACTTTTCCTGAATTTTTCAGATTTTTCTACCTTTTATTTTATTTTTAATCATTTTTCGTAAGTAAAAATCTTATTAAATCAATAAAAAATAGAAAAAAGTTTCAGAAAAATACAAAAAAATAGTTTTTAGATTTATAAAAAAATAGCTTTAGGTTTACATCCAGTAAAAGCATTTTTACACTTTTTAGATCTTAAATTTCATTTTTGAGCTTTTATTTTAAATTTTAAAAATAGGATTTTAATTGTTAAAATAGTTAAAAATATTTTTTCTTTGCTTTTATAATAATTTAGACTTTTCTAAGCTTAAAAATTATTTTTTCCCAATTTTTAGGACTTTATTTACTATTTCTAGGATTTAATTTAGTTTAATTTGATTTTAATTCATAAAAAATTCAAAAATAATCAAAAAAATGTTTTTCTTTTTCCTAAAATTTTCTTTTGTCCTATCTTAGGTTTAGATTTTTAGTTTACATTTTTAGGGGTAAAATTTAGTTCACTTGCTTAATTGTCACGTTTTATTTGATTTCCGTATTAGTTTAATTGTTTAATTGTTTTTAATTGTCCATTTTAAATTGTTGCTTTAGATTAACAAATCATCTAATTGCTTATTCAAATCAGAATCCAAGCTTAAACGAGGTTTCAATTTCACTAGTCGTTGGGGAAACGACCCGGGTGATCATACTTACCCGGTTTAATATACGTATTATATATTATATTATATATATTTTTGAGAGTGAATATTATCAAGGGTAACTTGGTAAATTTCTAAATTACTCTTAGGATTATATTATATTGTGATATATTTTAAGTGTATAAAACTGCACATTAAGTTTTTGGCGCCGCTACGTAAATCTAAGCCGTTCATGAATTATGCAAAGATAAACGTTAATCGATAATGATGAAAGGATATGGACCTCCCCAAACTAATTTCACACAAAGGATGAGATGCTCGAGTAGAACGGGATAAATCAACCGGACATGAGAGTCTTTTAGAAATTGTTGGGAGAATCCTGCAAAAATCACAATCAAACAAGCAACAAACATCGAGAAATCAGAAAGAGTACAAGCCTCTCTCAACACAACACATTAGAGAAAAAAAAGGATAAGCATGGGGTGAACTCCCACGAAGCAGCTTATTTTTGGTCACCGAGTCGCAAGCTCGACTCGATCCCCGAATTTAGTTGTCCTTAGGGAAAGTTTGGAGATCCGAGATAACCAATGATGGTGTATCCCCTCCATAGTAGTGCTTCAGACGGTGGCAGTTGACTTTAAAATTAGAACCATCGGCATGAGACAACTTGGCAGTGCCATAAGGATAAACTTCGGTGATTGTGAAAGGTCCGGACCATCGGGACTTGAGCTTTCCGGAGAAAATCTTTAATCAGGAGTTGAAAAGCAAGACTTGATTACCAACATTGAAGATTCGGTTCTTTATCTTGGAATCATGTAGTTTCTTTGTCTTCTCCTTTTAGATTAGCGAATTCTCGTAAGCTTGATCACGAAGCTCTCTAAGTTCATTAAGTTGAAGCTTTCGATGATCGCCCGCAGTCTTAAGATCGAAGTTGGCATGCTTAAGAGCCCAATATGCCTTGTGTTCTAATTCAACGGGTAAGTGACATGCTTTTTCATAGACTAACTTATACGGAGTGCATCCAATCAGAGTCTTGTAAGCGGTTATAAAAGCCCATAATGCATCATCTAGTTTGTCGGACCATGAGGCACGATTTTCTCCGACCGTCCTTTCCAAAATTCTTTTGAGGCCTCGATTCGTAACTTCAACTTGACCACTCGTCTGAGGGTGATAAGGAGTCGAAAGACGATGGGTGACACCATATTTAGACATAACTTTATAAAATTTGTCGTTACAAAAATGGGTCCCACGATCGCTTATGATTGCTCTCGGAGCACCGAATCGGGAGAAAAGGGATTTTAAGAACTTAACAACTACCCTAGCATCGTTGGTGGGGAGCGCTTTCGCTTCAACCCATTTGGAAAGATAGTCGACGGCTACTAGAATATATTTGTTACCTCTAGACGACGGAAAAGGTCCCATAAAATCAATACCCCATATGTCGAAAATCTCACAAACTTGGATAACATTTTGAGGCATCTCATCACGTTGAGAGATTTTAACTTGCCTTTGACATGCATCACAAGATTTGACAAATTCAAAAGCATCCTTATAAATGGTAGGCCAAAAGAAACCGGCATCAAAAACCTTCTTGGCGGTAAAGTTGGCACCGTAGTGTCCCCCGGTGGGTCCACTGTGACAAGCTTCGAGAATTTCGAGAGCTTCTTTGCCATCTACACACCTTCGGATTATTTGATCCGCACAAGTCTTGAAAAGAAAAGGGTCATCCCAGAAGTAATGTTTTACATCTTTAAAGAACTTGTTTTTCTCTTGAGTCGACATTCCTTTTTTAATGAATTTCCCCGCATAGTAGTTAGCAAAGTCGGCGAACCACAGGGTACTTTGGTCTTTAGAAGTTAATACATTTTAAGTCTCTAAAGGAAAAGTCTCGGTAATCTCTTTTGGATCAAAAATATTTTCGTAAGGGTTTTCAAGACGAGAGAGGTGATCGGCTGCATAGTTTTTAGCTCCCTTGGTATCGATAACTTTAAAATCAAATTCCTGAAGAAGTAAGACCCATCTAAGCAATCTTTCTTTGGCATATTTCTTGTTGAAAAGGTATTTCAAAGCGGAGTGGTCCATGTAAACAACACTTTTGTTCATGATAAGATTTGATCGAAACTTCTCGAAAGCGTAAACTACTGCAAGCATCTCTTTTTCGGTTGTTGTATAGTTTGTTTCTGCTTCTGTCATCGTCTTACTTGCGTAATGAATTGGTCGGAAATGCTTCTCAATTCTTTGTCCTAGAACCGCACCTATTGCATAATCACTTGCATCGCACATGATTTAACAAGGTTGGTCCCAATTTGAAGCAATGAGAATTGGAGCTTCGGTCAACTTTTTTTTCAATGTTTGAAAGGCTGAAATGCAATCTTCTGAAAAAATGAAAGGAGTGTTCTTTTCTAAGAGATGGGTCATGGGTCGAGAGATTTTGGAAAAGTCTTGAATAAATCTTCGATAGAATCCAGCATTCCCGAGAAAACTTTGAATTCCTTTGACTGTCGTTGGGTGAGGAAGCTTAGAAATTACATCAATTTTGGCCTTATCGACTTCAATTCCTTTTCTAGAGATCTTATGTCCTAAAACAATGCCTTCTTTAACCATGAAATGGTTCTTTTCCCAATTTAATGCTAATTTGGTGTCTTCACACCGTTTGAGCATTTTGTGTAAATTGGCAAGGCACGAGGAAAAAGAATCTCCAAAAACTGAAAAATCATCCATAAAAACTTCCATCGTTTTTTCTATCATGTCGTGAAAAATGGCCATCATACAACGCTGAAAGGTTCCGGGAGCATTGTACAAACCGAATGGCATACGACGATACGCGAAAGTTCAGTATGGGCACGTAAAAGTTGTTTTCTCTTGATCTTTAGGTTCAATCGGGATTTGAAAGTACCTTGAAAAACCATCTAACTCATTGCCGGCTAATCGCTCTAACATCTGGTCCATAAATGGTAACGGAAAATGGTCTTTACAAGTTGCTTCGTTCAACTTGCGATAGTCGATGCAAACTCTCCATCCCGTGACTAATCTTGTAGGTACTAGCTCATTTTCTTCGTTCTTGACAACAGTCATACCACCTTTTTTAGGAACACAATGGACTGGACTAACCCATGGACTATCCGAGATTGGATAAATCAATCATGCGTCAAGAAGTTTTTCTACTTCTTTCTTGATGACATCATGAATTTTAGGGTTAACCCTCCTTTGATGTTGGACTGAAGGTTCGTAATCATCTTCTAAAAGGATTTTGTGAGAGCAAAACTCTGGATCTATGCCTCGGATATCAGAAAGTTTCCAAGCAATTGCTTGTTTTTGGTTTTTTAGAACGTTAATGAGTGAGGTCTTTTCATCTTGGCTTAAATCTTTTGAAATTATGACTGGAAGCTTGTTATTTTCCCCTAAAAATGTATACTCGAGATGCGGAGGTAACTCTTTAAGCTCGACTTCGGGAATTTCATCTTTTGGTTCATAAGAAGTAGCGAATTCGATTGAAGACATCTTTGGTTTAACAACTTTATCTTGTGCATTTTGTCTAAATTGGCAAGACACTGAGGGAGAAAAAAGAATCTCCAAATAAACTGAAAATCGTCATATAAAAACCTCCATTGTTTTTTTACCTATCATGTCGTGTGGAAAAATGGCCAGCCATCATACAACGTTGGGGTGAAAAGTTCAGGATGTGCATTGCATAACCGAATGGCATACGACGGGGTACGCGAAAAGTCCGTTTATTCATGGCACGTGATTGAAAGTAGTTTTCTCTTGTTCTTTGGATCAATTGGGGATTTTGGAAAATACCATGAAAGACCAACTAAGAAACAATTAAAATCGTTTTAGTTGCCTAGGATAATCGCTCTAACATTTGGTCCTGAATGGTAAGGAAAAAATAAAAGAAAAAAAATGGTCATTTACATGTTGCTTTCGTTAAACTTTCGGATTGTCGATGCAAAACTCTCCATCCCGGTGACACTAATCTTTTGTAAGCACTAATTCAATTTTCTACGTTTTGACAACGGTTACACCTTTTTAGGAACACAGATGGACCGGAATAAACCCATGGACTATCCGATATTGGATTAAATTAAATCAATCCGCTTTAAGAAGTTTTTCTACTTCATCTTCTTGATGACGTCGTGGATTTTAGGGTTACGTCCTTTGATGATGGACTGAAGGTTTCGTATTCATCTTCTAGAAGGATTTTTCGAGAGCCAAACTCTGGGGATCTATGCCTCGGACTATCAGAAAGTTTTCCAAAGCAATTGCTTGTTTTCGGTTTTTGAGATACCTCACGTTCCTGTTAATGAGTGAGGTCTTTTAATCTTTGGCTTAATTCTTTCGAAATTATGATGGAGCTTGTTTTTTTCCTCTAAAAACGCATACTCGAGTTGCGGAGGTTAACTCTTTAAGTTTCTGACTTGTGAATTTTATCTTTTGTTCGAGTGAAGATTTCTTGGTTCAACAACTTTAATGATCTTTTTGAATTCAGGGGATAGTTATTCACCTTGGTCGGGGTAGTAATCTCCTTGGTCTGGTGAAGGTAATGGATCATTGTTGAGAAGTGCCTCGAGAATGAGAATGTCACCCTCGGGATCGTAGTATGTAGCATTGAAAACTGGTGAAACTGGTTCATCATCGATTGCTATAAAAGCATCGGCTTCTTCAAAGAGTAGAAAATCGCTTTCATCAAACGGAGTAAGTGTTGGAGATGAAGTAGAAACAATCGGATCGAAGTACGGAGAAGGATTGTTGTAAGCAACGGAATCGGAAAATCCAAGTACTTCTTGTGAGTACTCTTCACATGTGACATCAATGAGATCAACTTTCTTCAATGATTCGAGATTGTTGTATGAAATGGAAGGTGCATCACCACATTTAAGGGTTAACGATTGATCATCATTCCTAAGAGTAATCTCTCCTTCGTAAACATCGATTAAAGCATGAGCTGTCCTAAGAAAGGGTCGCCCGAATATCAATGGTACTCGAGGATCGGCTATAAAATCAAGAACAACAAAATCGGCGGGAAAGTAAAATTTTCCTACTTTGACAAAAACATTTTCGGCTACACCGGTTGGTTTGGAAATTGTACGGTCGGCTAATTCTAATACCATTTTTGTTTCAGTTAGGCCCGGGAGTTGAAGCTTTTTCCAAATGGATAAAGGCATAAGATTGATACTAGCACCTAAATCGGCAAGGGCTAAGTAACTATCAAACTCTAAAAAATCACATGGAATGAGAAATCGACCGGGGTCACCTAGCTTTTCTGGAAGCTTTTTAAGGACAACCGCACTACAATTTTCATTCAACGGTGTTTTGGTTAACTCAATTAACTTGTCTTTGTTATTTAACATCTTTTTGAACATCGGAGCAAACTTTGGCATATGAATGAGAGCATCCGCGAAACTTAGCTCAAAGTGAAGATTACGGAAGATTTCCATAAACTTTGAAGCTAGGATATCATCCTTTTCACGAATCTTCTCTTTTGCAAGTCTTGAAGGGTAAGGCAAATTTGGTTTGGTCTTTTGAGCTAAAGAAGGCTCTTCAATTGGTTCTTTGTCTTTGGTTTGTTCCTGGACCAATGGAGGTTGGATGTCTTCGGTGCTCGGTAGCTCCGTATCCTTTGTCACCTCACTTTCCTTTTCCACCACCGGCGGTGGAATCGGAGGTCCATCGTATGAAACACCACTACGAGTCGTAATTGCCTTGGCTTCGTTCCTAGGGTTTGGAATGGTATTGCTTGGTAAAGAACTTGAACTTGAAGCTTGGTTGGTATTGCCTAAATCATTAATCTTGGTGCAAAGGCTTGTTAACAAACTTGTAACATTTGTCATTTGATTTTGCAAACCTTGATTTTGATTTTGCACATTCTTTAATATTGCATCGTTTGCTTTGACGTAGCTTTCAAAATCCATTTTAGACACACTATTTGTTGGAGGTTGGTAAGGTAAAACTTGATTGATTGGTGGTTTATTGGTTGGTGGTTGGTATGGTGGAGCTTGATAAACTTGACTTTGGTTGTTTTGACGGTTTTGATTAAAATTAGTTTTGCGGCCTTGGTATCGGTTTTGGTTGTTTATAAGGTTTTGGTTGGTTTGGTTATTTTGAACATTCGGTTGATTGAAACCCGGTGGTCTCATTTGACTTGCCAAATTGGAAGGTTGGTTTCTTTGGAGAAAATTACCAACGGCTGCGGTTTGTGAAAAATTTTTGGATGTTGTATGAAAAACGGGGACAAATTATTTCCATACTTTGGACGGGTTGCAGGAGTAGTAACAAACTAAAGCTTTCATTTCATTCACATTTGGTTCATCTTAATAGTCATCTTATCTCGAGGGAAGGGCTATTTGTTGCATATTGAAGAATATTGAAGAGTGAAGAATTAGAAAGTGGAGTTCCGTATCACTCTTGAATCCTTAGCAAGACTTCTTGAGTAACGAACTTTTGACTGCTTCAATTAAATCGCTAAACCTTTTGGGCATCTTGTTTTTAGAAATTGCACCCGCGCGGAATAAACTAGGCATCTTGATCGTTGGAATCTCAAAGGAATTGTAAAAGTATCGAGTTGGTGTAGTTCTGAAAAAGAGGGTGAGGACATGGACGAAGGAGCCCTTTAAAATGTTCCCTGCTTCATTGAAGGTTTATTGGGTTTTTGGTTTAAAGTAATGATTCATTCTGATTTAAGTGGTTTTTTGAAGGTAGGAATTATTGATTTATGAATTTTGAAGCAAGGTTGTCCCATGTGAGAATTGATTGGAGGTTCTTGTCTAACCAATCTCGGCATTCACCGTATAGAGTGAAAGGAAAAAGCAATAGCTTTATCAAGTGTTCGGAACTTCGGGATGTCTAAACGTTGAAGTGACTTTGTTAAAAAATCGAAGGTGATTGTGAGGATCTTGTCTACCCGTAAACTTATTACTTTGCACAAGATTGATCAAACGTTGCTTAAGCTTGAAATTGTTTTCATTAATCGGTGGAACAACTATAGCATCTTCATATCCCTCGATGGGAGCTTGTAACATTTGGGCCATGGTACGATTGTCGGCCATTGGAACAACGTTTTGATTGACAATTGGTTCTTCTAAATCAAAATTTTCAACAACAATCGGAAGAGTTTGTTGTTGACGACGTCTTTGAGATTGCGAACGAGTGCACATAAAAATAAAAACTAAAAATTAAAAAGCAAAACTTTACACTAATTTTTTTTAATGTGTTGTGTTGAGAGAGGCTTGTACTCTTTCCGATTTCTCGATGTTTGTTGCTTGTTTGATTGTGATTTTTGCAGGATTCTCCCAACAATTTCTAAAAGACTCTCATGTCCGGTTGATTTATCCCGTTATACTCGAGCTTCTCATCCTTTGTGTGAAATTAGTTTGGGGAGGTCCATATCCTTTCATCATTATCGATTAACGTTTATCTTTGCATAATTCATAAACGGCTTAGATTTACGTAGAGACCCGACTTTAAACATTGAGGACAATGTTTCATTTTAGTTTGGGGAAGGGAATCTATCGATTTGATGTTGCTTATTTTGTTCTCACGTACCCGTTTTCCCACAAAAATAGCAAAAATTTTAAATTTTTCAGTCTTGTTATTTAGTTATAATATAAAAAATATAAAAAAAAAAAAAAAATGATAAGACAAAAATGTAGGTTTTCCGCTGGTAAGAATAAGAAGTAATTTTTGACCCGATCGTACGTGTAGAGTTCTAGCTTTCTCTAACAACTAATGATGATAAGTTTGTGCTTGGCTCACGTAGACTTTAAACATGCTAGACTTGATTCGTTAGTAAATGAAAAAAAACAAAATTGTGCTATCTCAAGTAGATTTTAAATTGCGAGTATGGATTTTATATGGCTAGCATTTGCAATTTCTTTCTTAGAGATTTTAAGTTGCGAAGAATGAGAAATGATAGTGTTATTTATAAGTCATGACATTAAACGTAGAGTAGTTGGTTCTCTTTCAAGCTCATAAGTGTTAATTGTGGCTTTTCTCCCATTAGCTTGTTTCAACCTTTTATATAAATGTTTAATAAATAGAGATTGTATGGTTTTTGGTTAATAATTAGTTAATAGAAGTTTTCTTTAGGTTTTCCTTTGTGTTATGATGAGGTACACATCAGGAATACTAATTTTGTACTATATGTATCCTTTAGTCAATTATTTTGGCTCTATTCTTAAAGAGCTTGGGTATTGGGATAAGTAGTAAATCTATATATGTAAGCAATACAACAGTTCTGGCTCCGCCTCACGACAAGATGTAGCACTATATTTCGACCTCAGTAATTAACCTCGACCTTTTAGAAGTTGTACATCCTGTTGTGAGCTGGCTCAAGATTACAGCAAACTTTTCTCAGTATCAGATTATATTAATGGAATTCTACTTATCCCTATATACAAGAATGGCTTGAGTGTCTTTATGAATTTAAGCAAAATATTAGCTAATGTGATAATTTTATACTGCCCCACCAACCTCATAAAATCATTAATACACACACCCCCATTCCCCCCTCCCACCTCCCCCCCCCCCCCCCCCCCACCCCCCCCACAACCCCCCCCCCCCCAAACCCCCCCCCCCCACCCCCCCCCCCAATCCTAATAAACATACTCCAAACTTTCAATAATAATCTGGATGATAAAAGTTTGCTGCAATCTTTGCAAGACTCACAACCGATGTACAACCTTCTCCAAAGGTGAGGAAAATTACTGAGGTCGAAATATGAATGCTACATCTTGTCGGAGGCTGATGGCGATGTTGTAGCCTTCTAAGGACTGAGGGTATAACAATTGTAGGCTAATTTTTGTCTTATTTTGTGCCTTAAGAGCTTTGGATATGTGCAAATGAGGATTGGCTTCATCTCATTTCTTAAAGAGCCTTCGGGTATATGACATGAATGGTGCCTTGCTTAAGTAGCCTAATAAAAGCCAAATTTTGGTTGCCTCGATGTGGACTTTATTCTTGATGACATTTGATCTTTTAAAAAGGGTTAGGAGCTAATTATTGCGTTCTGAACCGTTACGCTTTATTTTCGGAATTAATAAATATCAAAAAAAAGTCTTAAAGAGCCTTCGGATATATAACTTAAGTAAAATCCTGAGATACAAAAGTAGGATTTGCGGGAGGAAAAGTAAGTACACAACTAGTATTTATGAGTAGTGTTAGTGTCATGATTTGTAATTAACAGTGATCTTGTTTATAAGCTTAGCATGGGAAAAGTGAAAAATCGGGGATGATGAAGTTATCTTTTAGACACTTAATTGTGCTTTTTGTTCTATGATCCTCAAAGTTACCAATGAGGTAATGAAAACAATACATTATGTCAACACAAATAAGTTGTAGTTAGGTAGTTAATTATCAAGAAAAATCATAAAAAGAGAAAAATCTTTGAAAATGGGAAATCGGGTGTTTTATAACTTGTGATCTCTTATCTCTCTCAACAAAAATCTTTGCTACTTTTCAAAGGTTTAGTTTAGGGAAGTTTCGAGGTATTTGGTTATAAGGCATGTGATATTGCGTGAGGACACACAATCGTTTAGTTTGGGGAATTTTGATAAGTGTAGAATACACATATCCGTTTGTACCTAAAATAACCCAATTAAACCCAAAACAGACCAAAAATGGCAAAAATATGCTTGTATTTGTGTTTTATGTGTGCAGGTACGGATATATCAAAAATTGCAAGAAAACAGTCAAGAAAACAAGCAAGCACGGACACGAGAACGGAAGAGTGAACAAAGCCGAAGCCAGAAAAGTCAAGCCTCAGTCAAAATCAGCCAAGAAAAATCAAAGTCAGTCAAAGATGGTCAAACTAAGTCAAACACAAAAGGACAAATCCTCAAAATGTTTCACTTTGGTCCCTCCACTCTCACAAAAGTCCAAAAATGCCCCCTCCTCTAATTGGGCCTTACCCGGATCTAATAAGCCCAAATCCTAGCCCACTTCCCTTTTTAATAAACTACAAGGGCCAAACTTGCTATTTCCCAAATCCTTTTATAAACGAGAAAAGAAGAAAAAAAGAACACAAGGACCATTTGTGTAATATCCCAAAGTTATAACAGTTTTTAACTGTCAAAAAGAGGCGCGAAAAGTGTTACTGTTTACCTTTCTTCTCCGTTTCACCATCCAGGGTAAAAGAGAGGGCAAATGGGAATTGAGGGTTCTATTGGTCAATTCAAGAGCTCGTTTATACAGAGGCAGGGAGAAATTAGTCTAATCAAAGCATCTCATTAGCTTACTCTCAAGCTCAAGACACGTGGACATAGCAAAGAAACACAAGGAAGGTGGGATTTTGTGCTAAATCACTCAGAGAACTAGCTACAATTCTACATCACAAGAAATACAGCCTGCTATCCTCAGGTGTCCCAAATCAATCACGGCCACAATAGAAGCTCAAATGATTTAAAGAAATGATAGGTGAGATTGAATGCGTGGAAAGCAAGACAAGGAGGCTTCTAAAAAGCACCCTCTCACACACACACGATAGAGTTTTTTTTACACGTAGCTTGTAGGATTAGTTTTTAGCTTAAATTTACTATTAGCTTAATTTTGTTTTAAATCTTGTAATTTCCTTTTAAAAAGTTGTAATCCAGTTTTCTATTAATGAATTTAGAAGTTCTTAATCTCTTTTAAGCTCCTTTGTTTACTTTAAACTCATTCACCTTTCCTTGTTAAGCTAAAAGTCAATAAGCTCTTAATAAGCTATTTCAGTCTATAAGCTGAAATAGAGCTTAATCAATTCAGAATTATTCTTACTTAAACCTTAAATCAGTTAACTTACAATCACTATGGACTTTATTGGATATGAGCTTTTGGAAGGGGATCTTAACTTGGAAGAGATCCCAAGGACTTATACCCTAGCTTATTAATAAGCTAGGGAGCTTGTAGCTGCTCTTAATTGAGACCTTTTGTTTAGCTAAAGGTTCAAGTAAGTTTCTCTTTTCATTTTTTCTCTAATTTCTGTTTAAATTGCTTAGTTATAGATTATCCGCTTATCATTGCTTATTTGCTTAATCTCTTGGCTTATTAGTGCTTAATTGAGTTTTATCTAGCTTAATCATAACAATTGTTTATCTGTTTTTAACTTTCTTATTTTAAATCATAGAGTTACAATTATTTGTCTTTTAAACCTTGAAAAAATCAACAATAGTAGAAATAACTTAAATCTTAGATTAATTCTTATTCAGTTATTGATCCACGTTTGTTAGGGTAGATTTAAGCTAGTTTTTATCTGGTATGCATTACTTGTTAATTAGATTTGCAATATAAGCTTTAACTAAAATCTGCCATAGTCATAAATGGGTGTTTGGTTTAAGAGTGTTTGACATCAAAAAGTCAAAACTAATTATGCATTCTGCTTGAGTCACTTGTGTTTACCTTTAATACAATTAGAGAAAGAGTTTTTATAAGTTAGATTTCAAAAAATTCAAAAGTTATGGTCTAATTTGCTTGCTTCTGCACCAGGGCATTTCACCCTTACTTTTTGTTTGAGAAAATTGGATCTAAGCCTCTTAGGGCTTAGATTTTTCTTGCATTGTGTTTGTGCACTCTAAAGGAGTGTGTCCAAGTGGTGGATTACCCTCAAGGTAACCTGCACTACTTGGTCTAAACTTGTGCAAAGTGCATCAGCAGGAACAACTTAGTTCCTGCTGTCACTTTTGAGTCTCATTTTAATTAGATAATATTAGTTCTTAGTTTTACATATTTTAGTATTTTCTAGTCTAGGTATAGCTCAATATAAATTAGGACTTAAATTTCATTTTCTATCTTATTTACATAGCTTAATGTTGCTGTCAAAAGTCACAAAAACCTCAAAAGCCAAAAATAGTAGGTCAATTAAGTAAATTGTTAAATCTTAATTTTAGCTTAAGATAATAGTTTTTATAGCTTATATAGATAGATTATAAGTAGTTTAATAAGTCCTTAAAATTTTAGAGTCCAGTTTAGCTTTTTAAGGTTTTTAGCTTATTTGGATTTTGAGTTACTTTGCTTAATTCCTGAGTTTGCTTGTTTCATGCTTAATTTCAGTAGTTTAAAAGTACTTCTAGCTTAAATTTCTTTTCATTTTTAGATTAAGCTACTTATAAGCTTCTTAGAACACTTTTCCTTTTTAGTTTTTGTTAGCCCTAAAATATGGTGACTAATCCAGAATTACATTTATCATTTATAGTCGGGTCGGGTTAGTTTAGCTAGTCGATATCGAGACTATAAATACTCCCTCCATACTTCCATGGAGGGGTAGGAGTTCACATTGTAAAGTGTGAGTGTGTGTGTGGTTCCTTTTTCTCTATTAAACCACACACATACAAAAACACTCCTTCTTCTTCTTTTTTCATCTCTTCTCTTTTCTCTCTTTTTCTCTCAAATAATATGGGTCAATTTCTTTTCCATTTTACCAAGCCTCCGGATCATTGTTCTAAGGGTGATTTATCATTTATAGTCGGGTCGGGTTAGTTTAGCTAGTCGATATCGAGACTATAAATACTCCCTCCATAAAGTCGATAACTTTATGGCTAAGATGACTTTGTATAGAAGCACAAGATGAATGAATGGCAGGGAATATCTTGGCAATTACTCTCACATAACAAAAACACTCTTGGAAGGCTCTCACAAAAGAAACACAGCTGAAAGACCAAGTATTGAAGACTAGTAGTATAAATACAAGCCCTTTGTAGCCGAATATGGCATTCTAGCTTTAATTAAGTCTTTTTAATTTATTGTACTCTTTTATCATCTTATTTACAGCTTATTGTAACTATTTATTAGCCATTGTACTATTTTAAAAGCTTAATGAAGATTTGAGGTTTTTTATGTTAAAATCCAAGTTTTAAATTCAAAGTCCTAAGTTGTTAACTAGTGTTAAAATGAGTTAAAAATATTTCAATAGAGCTTAATTATAAGCTTTTTTTATTAAGCAAACAAAATAAGGCAAGCAGTAAAGAAACAATCATAAAAATTCACCCAAAAATACCAAAGCTTACTTTTGGAAGATAAGCCCCCCTGTTATTAGAGGGAACATATTGTACGGAAGAGGGAGAGTGAGGGCGCCAACCTCTCCTGATTGAGATCTCTGTCACACATATTATATAGGCGTGCACGTAGTAGTCTCTGTATGTTCAGAGAGGTTATCTATATATGAGAGCGAACACACAGAGGATAACTCTCTACTCTATCCTATGATATAAATGTGAAGTTCTTTATCTCTGTTTAAAGATTTACTGTAGATAGGGGGAGTGAGAGCACACAGAGTGTGAGTGTAGAGTTATACGGGGTGGGTGGGGTATACACATTGAATCGAGTCGACTCATAATGCGAAAATAATGCGTATTTGGCCTATGTTTTAGTTTAAAATCCACTTGTTGAAGCTTTCCTAAAATCTGACCAATTTGGCCTTGGAAAACGGCATAATCTGTCCCAGCTATTTGAAGTGCTTATTTGTCGTCAAGATTTGCTTATTGTACCCTATTAAGCCTTTTCAACATATGGCATTTGCAATGTTTTGCTTAAAATCTAGATAATTCATCCAAATAAGCATTACGGAAGTCTTAACGGGGGTGGTTAGTGCACAAGTCTACAAATGGGTCATTTGGGTACTTGTACAAGTGTTAGTAGTTACTAAATATGTTTTCACGCTAGACTAAATTAATGTCCATAAAGTAGATATTATTAATTTTACAGCTAATCAACAGAACTCAAAAGAAAAATATACAGTAGAATCCATGGTAATTGAATCCTGAAGAATCAACTAAAAATGGCTAGAACTTCATAAATAGATCATTAGCTTTGAGGGATTTATGCATTATAACTCCAAGTTATCATATATCATACTTCTACAACTAAATCTAAAAGGACAATGTTTTGTAAGTCTCTGCAAATGTTATTATAGTAAAACACATTACTGTCAAGTAGTTTAAAGCCACTTGTTAAATCAATTTCAAGTCTTAAAATAAGATTAGTTGAAATTAGATATAAGTCCAGCAAATCATTTAATAAGCCCTCAAAGTATATAAGCTCAATCGTGTTTAATACTAGTTAGTTTTAAAAGCATTTTATATAGCTTAAAAATTGCCTGCAAAAGCCCCTTTTGTCTTTTAAAAATATCAAATCACAGCTTTTTCCAACGCTTCCTTTAGGCTTATCTTTGTTTCTTTCCCTCTTGTCTTTGCAATTTATTGAAGGTAGGTGGATAGGTTTTAGGTCATTATAAGCCCTTAGGTCTTTAGAATCCTTTTAGTTGCTTATTTTTAAGCACAAAGTTGCCCCATAAGCTGTTTAGCTTTAAGACCTCCCCTGGTGCTAAGCTTTCAAAAAGCCGGTTTCTAGCTTATTTGGTGTTTTTAAATTTGTGCTTTTTGTTCTTATGTGCTTATTGTGTATGCCCCCCCCCCCCCTTAAGTGCTAGTATTGCTTATTTCCTTTTCTCTTATAGCTTAATTGTGACAAAAAAACAAAAAAAAGAAAAGCTGTTTTGGCCTTTTGTGCATTTAAGCAATATGTCTATCCTAGCTTTTTCTAGTAGCTTTTCCTTGCATTTTTCTTTCAAAATTCTTTTTGATTGTTGTTTTTTATAGAGTTTTGGCCATGCTTTTTAGTTTAATAAGTCATTAAGCCTCAAGTGTTTGTTTAGTGGCTTAAAAATAAGCCCAAAGTCAACCATTTGTCAGTTTGCATACCATTTTTTGGTTCAGATAGGCAAATAAGCGAATTCTTAGCTTAATTTTCTTTCAATTTGCTTATTTCACTGTCATTGCTTATTGCAATAGTACATTTAAAATTCATTACTAGTTTGCCTTTTTGAGTAAAAATATACGTATTGTGTTTTCTTAAGTGAGATTTTACCCTTTTATTTCTCTTGTTTGAGAAGTAATTGGGAAGAATTGTCACGGGATTTATACTATACATATATAAATTTGACTAGTGCTTACACACGTACCACTTAATAAGTTTGTAAAAAAAAATTTGAAAAATAAAAATAAAAAGGGGAAGCTTGGAAGTCAGGGGTGAGCTGGGGCTCGAACCCCCGACCTCAACAAGCCTCAACCCTTTCACAAACACCTCTACCGCTGTTCCCTTGGGACTTTTTCATTAGAGTCCCAAGTGGTTTAATATTTAAGGGTGTTTTCCCTAAACAGCCAATAAGCTGTTTTGCTTATTTCCAACTTATTGGAATAAGCTGGGTCTTTCCTTTTATTTTTCCTAGAATCCTTGTAGCTTAATTTAATTTCCCTGAATTTTTTAGAATTTTTTTATAAACGTAAACAGTTAGTATTTTTTATAATTTATTTTGTTTAAAAACTTTAAAAAACCATAAAAAATAAAATAAAAGTCTGAAAAATATAAACTTTTTTTTAAAAATTTTCTTTTGTCATATAGTTTCTAGGAAAAATATTTGTTTTCTTGTAGGGTCATTTTTGCAAAGTTTCACTTTTTAAAGAACGTGATCCGTTCCCGTTTTAGTTTTGACTCGTTTTTAGTCTTAATCAACTCCGTGTTTAGTCTAGTTTTTTTTTAAACTTCGTTTTTAGTCACGTAGAACCCATTTTAATTGAAAAATTCATTCTAGGGCTTAATTTGTATAATTTAGGTTTTTGACCCTCGTTTTTCGTATCCGTTTTAGGTTTTAAGTGATATAGCTTTTGTTTTTAGGTTTAATTTATTCGTTTTTGCATTATTAATTGTGGTAATAGAAAAATCAATCAAATCATCATTCCATTCAAGCATCGATTATCAATTCGTCATTCGATTCTCCATTGCACACCTCGTTGGAACATAACGACCCGGGAAATCAAACTTCCGGAAACATATATAATTTATTTTATGAATTTTTAACCAATCCTTGGCTAAGGAAATTTGGTTGAGTGTTTGCATTTATATTATATATATATATTATTGACGAATCACCATGCAACAGGCAGATTACTCAACCAAGTATGAATATGGGTCAAGACAGATAGATGTAGATGGTTGAAGGCAATGGCGAGAATCAGTTTAGACAATATGTTGGGCAGAATGTTAGGAATCAAAATGGGTACAATGCAGTACATAATGTCGGGAATCATGTTGTTCAGAATGAAATTCAGAATCCGGGTGTTCAGAATGTTAGAAATCAGAATGGGCTTTTTGTTGTTTTGGTGATTGCTAATCAAAATCTAATTGGGAATGGTAATGTTGTAGCAGCACGGGCTGAGGGTAATGAAAATGGGAATATTGGTAATCAGATAAGGTGATACAACTGCAGAGGATTGGGTCATCTTGCTAGGAACTGCACAGTCAGACTAAGGAGAAGGGATGCAGCTTATCTTCAGACTCAGTTGCTGATTGCTCAAAAGGAAGAAGTAGGAATCCAACTCCAAGCTAAAGAGTTTGATCTGATGGCTGCTGTAATGGATCTTGATGAGATTGAGGAAGTCAATGCAAACTACATTTTGATGGCTAATTTGCAGCAAGCATCGACATCAGATACTCAGTCTGACAAAGCTCCCGTCTATGACTCAGACGGATCAGCTGAGGTACATCTTAATGACAATTGTTATAATGTTGAGATATTTAATATGTTTACTCAAAAGGATCATTATACTGAGCTACTCGAGCCCATTCCTGAACTACACCATGTAAAACAGAATAATAGTAATGTTATTTCTGAGGTTACTAGTGTGGAACAAGAAGGGGGAACAGTAGAACAACATTCTGCAACTGTTGAGGAAACACATGCGTACCATGAATTATTTTTTCATAATTTAGATGCTGAAGTTATGAAAGTCAACTCAGTCAATCGCAAAATGAAAGAAACAAATGCTGAATTGACCACTGAGCTTGCTAGATATAACAATCAAGAAAAGTGTTTTGAAATTAGTCAAGAAAAATATGACAAACTTGAAAGGTGTTATCAAAAGTCTGTTTATCAAGAACAATGTCTTACGAAAAAAGATAAATGCACTTCATTTAAGTTCCGGTAAAAAATAACGACTTTAAACGAGGAAATTGAAAAATCAACTGTTTCTACTCTTCAAGAAGAAAAGACAAAGTTGAAGTCTGATTTCAAAACATACGAAGACGAGCTTCTTGATAAACAAATTCAACTTGATAATAAGATAAATGAATTAGATAATATTTTGGTTAAAACGGGTCAATCGATTCAAACGATGCACATGCTTTCACCTAAGCCAGACTCGTTTTACCACACCGAATAGAAAATGGCTTTGGGTTATCAAAATCCTTTTTATCTCAAGCAAGCTCAGCAGAAACAACAGAGTTTATATAATGGCAAAGTGTTTTAGAAAAGCATGATCCTCCTGCTGTGTATGATTCGGAGGAGACACTGCAACTTGCTCAAGAGAGTCGCTTAAAAATGAAACAATTAAACAAAGAAATAAAACCAGCAAATTATACAAAGATTAATCATCTTTCAGGGGTTTTTGTTTCTCAAATGGCCAAGTCACGTGAAGAGTTGTATTTTTCAAATACTTCCAAAACGGCCAATGTTTCTAAATTAAGTTCAATACTAAATGAAGAATTTTCAGATGATACTACACCAAGTGTTGCATGAAAATTTTTGAATGAGGTAAAAGCACCATTGTGACTCTTTAACGTGTTGTTAAACAAAAAATGACTTTAGATATACATAATTGGTCTTCTGTTCACCAAGAGATTCACAAAATTGTAAAAGATGAAATTTTCCCTATCGTTAACCAAGTTGATGCTAGAGTGTAAAATTTTGAAATACAATTTTTGAAAGAAGTAGCCAAATTTGTTCAAGACTTAAAATCTCTTGAAAAAGAAGCTGATGAATCTCTTGCTAAGCACAAGGCATTGGAATTGGAAATTAAGCGTCTCTTGAGAGCAGTTGTCAGCCAGGATATTATGTCTATTGTGCAAAGTAATTCTGTTGTAGATACATCAAATCTCCAAACTGAGCTTGAACGTATGAAAGAACGTTTTGAAAATTGTATCATTAAAAAGGAGAATGAATACGCTAAAATGTGAAATGATTGGTACAAAAAATGTGAAGAATGTAAATATGACAAAATTTCGTACGATAAAGCTTATAATGACATGCAACAAAAGATTAAACGATTAGAATCTCAGTTGGGAGATCAAAAGGGTAAAAGCAGCGATACTCCATGTGTATCAAATACCCTTGATCCTTTGTCTCAGAAACTAGAGAATGAGAACGTGGAATTAGAGTTTCAGATTAGGAATTATGCAAAAGAAAATGCTCATCTTAAGGCTGTCTATAAGAACCTTTTTGACTCTATCAATGTGACACAGACTCAAACTAAAACAATAATTGACTCTTTGCAACACAAATTACATGACACGATTTACAAAATGCTAAGTTAAGAGCTCGGTTATTCGATAAGATTTCTGAACAAAAAGACACCACTAAAGGTACGAGTGAGAATACTAAGTTTGCAAATCAAACAAACTTGGGGAAACCGTCTTTGCGACCTCTTAGAAACCATTCTGTTATTCGACAACCAAATGCGTTTCAATCGGAACGACCAAAACGGGTTCCTCCCAAGGTTCTTGAGTCGAATGATTTGTCAAAATCAGTCACTTCAAACTCGGTACCTACCACAAAAGAATCTACGGTTATGGAAAATGATAAAGTGATTGCCCCTAGAATGTTTAGGATTGATCCTTGTACGACCTATAGGGGAGACAAATTTGTGCCTATCAACAACGTTAAAGCAAGCATTAGGACAAATCCGATAACTGCTTCACAACCTCATGTCATCACTAAGAAAGTTGTTAATTCTGACTCAAATGGTTTCTCTTCTACAGGAGTAGACATCACTACTAAGAGCAGAAGGCCACAACCTAGGAGTAATACAAAGAATGATAGGGTCCTTTCTGCGTCTCAGAATAGTTGCATCAAGAATAAAGAAGTTAAAGTAGAAGAACATCGTAGGAATTTATTGCTTTCAAAGAATAAGAAACATATGTCATCTGAATATAATAACGTTAAGCTTGCTATTCAGAATGATAAATCTGAAGTTGTTTGTGTTATGTGTAAGCAATGTTTAATTATTGCTAATCATGATGTCTGTGTGCTTAATTATGTGAATGGCATGAATCGCGTGGTAAGAAACACAAGGCAAATATGTTTAATATTGAAAATCAAACGAAACACTTGCCACAGGTCAAGAAACCGAAGAGTCTTGCTTCATCTAAGCCTTGTAAACCTAGAATGTGCCTTAGGTGGTCACCAACTAGAAGAATTTTTGACCTATGTAGAAAATTAATTGGATCCAGTGACTCTGAATGTAAGTCTGACACCTCTGTGTGTAATGCATGTACTTCTAACACTCAGGAACCTACAATCAAACAGTTTCCAAAATTCCACTTTTTCTCTTGACAGGTTATCCAAATATGTTTATGGTGCGTCGACTCGGGTTGTTCCAAGCATATGATCGGGAATCTAAAGCTTCCCATCAATTTTGTCCGGAAGTTTTTGGGAACTGTTCGCTTTGGAAATGATCATGTTGCTGCAATTTTAGGTTTCGGTGATCTTCAATGGGTAAATAATTCGATTACTAAGGTTTATTTCGTTGAGGGCTTGGGGCACAACCTGTTCTCAGTTGGGCAGTTTTGTGATTCAGATTTAGAAGTCGCTTTTAGAAGAAACACATGTTTCGTCATAAATCTCAAAGGAGTTGATTTGTTGAAAACAAAACGCACAACAAACCTTTACACCATCAATCTCCATGATATGGCTTCTGCATCTCCAATTTGCCTCATGGCTCGGGCCACTTCTACCAAGTCTTGGTTATGGCATCAACGTCCATCCCACCTCAACTTCGACACCATAAATGATCTTTCTAAGAATGATCTTGTCACCGGTCTTTTAAAGTTCAAATATCATAAAGAATACCTTTGTCCCTCATGTGAGCAAAGAAAAAGCAAAAGGGCATCTCACCCACCCAAACCTGTTCCAAATTCTAAGCAGAGGTTACACCTTCTTCTTATGGATTTATGTGGTCCAATGAGAATCGAAAGCATTAATGGAAAGCGATATGTTCTGGTGATCGTGGATGATTACTCTCGTTACACATAGGTCTATTTTCTCCGATCAAAGGATGAAGCACCGGAAGTAATTAAAACCTTCCTGAAGAGAATCACTATCCTCCTTCAATCTCCTATCATTTTTGTAAGGACTGACAACGGCACAAAAATCAAGTGCTTAAAGAATACTTTAACAGCGTTGGCATATCTCATCAATCTTCTTCTGTGAGAACTCCTCAGCAAAATGGAGTCGTAGAACGAAGAAATTGTACGTTAGTTGAGGCTGCTAGAACAATGTTGATTTTCTCTCGTGCACCATTATTCTTATGGGCTGAAGCGATTGCTATCGCGTGCTACACTTAAAACCACTCCATCATTAATCTTCGATTTAACAAAACACTATACGAGCTCATTAACGGCAGAAAACCAGACATCTCCTTCTACATGTTTTCAGGGCTCTCTGTTATCTAAAGATTGATCGTGAAGATATTGGGAAGCTTGGTGCAAAAGGTGATATAGGCTTTTTCATTGGTTATTCTGCTGATTCCTGTGCTTACAGAGTTTACAACCAAAGGACAAAGAAAACCATGAATACAATGAATGTGACATTTGAAGAACTTTCAGCGATGGCTTTGAACAAAGCAGTTCAAAACCCAGGCTTCAAAGCATGACTTCTGGACAAATCAATGACTCGATCTTACTTATGCCTCGTCAACAATCACAACTCAACAACCAACTGAAGGTAAACTGGATTTAATATTAGAAGATATGTATGATGATTTTAATGGTGGTCAACAGTCAGCAACTCCAAGAACTACTCTGGCTCCTCAAGCACCTCCAGTTCGTCAGACTCCAACGACATCTACAACAATAGCAGACACTTTACCGACACTAACAAATTCATCCTCTCAAGCTACCAATATTCCAAACACTCCACAAGATGTTGATGGACTCGAAACATAACAACAACATGCTCAACAACAAGATAATCAAGCTACACACCAACCTGAAACTGTTGCTGATAATGTTCCGAATGCTATGTTCGATGAAAATATGTTTGTTAATCCTTTTTCTACTCCATTCACAAGCGCGACTGAATCATCATCTTCGCAATATGTGGATCCATTGAATATACATACGTTTTATCAACCTTACCCTCATGAATATCAATGGACTAAGGATCATCCTCTAGAACAAGTGATAAAAGAACCCTCATGACCAGTTTTGACAAGGAATCAACTCTGAACAAATGGCGACATGTGCATGTATGCCTTAACTGTGAGCACTATGGAACCAAAGACCGTTAAAGAGGCTATGACCGACCCTGCATGGATTGAATCAATGTAATAAGGGCTTCTACAGTTCAAAAGGCTTGATGTATGGGTGTTAGTTCCTGCCCCAAATAACATAAAACCACTTACATTGAAGTGGTTATTCAAAACAAGCACGATGAAGAGAACATGGTCATCCGAAACAAGACTCGTCTGGTTGTGAGAGGGTACCGCCAAGAGAAAGGTATCAAAGAATCCTTTGCTCTAATTGCTAGAATGGAAGCTATCAGGATATTTTTGGCATATGCTGCACATAAATTGTTCACTATGTTTCAAATGGACGTGGAAATGCTTTCTTGCATGGTACGCTAAAAGAATATGTGTACGTGTGTCAACCTGAAGGTTTCATCGATGCTAATCATCCAAGTCATGTCTACAAGTTAAAAAAGGCACTATATGGGTTAAAGCAAGCACTAAGGGCATGGTACGATGAATTGTCATCATTTCTCCTACAGAATCACTTCTTCAAAGGCACTATTGATCCATCATTGTTTATAAGACGCTTTGATGATGACATCTTAGTGGTTTAGGTCTATGTAGATGATATCATCTTTGCTTCTACAAACCCTAGATATACCCAGCTATTTTCTGACCTCATAAAAAGCCGCTTTGAAATGTCAATGATGGGGGAAATGACATTTTTCCTTGGTTTACAAGTTAACCAATCCCCCAGTAGAATCTTTATAAACCTGTCCAACTACGTGTCAGAAATCTTTAAAATTTTTGGAATGGAAACTTGTGATCCCGTTGCAACAAAATATCATAGCATGATAGGGGCTCTCATGTATCTTACGTCAAGCAGACAATACATTGTACATGCTACTTGTTTATGTGCTAGTTACCAGGCTAAGCCAACTGAGAAGCACCTCAGGGAAGTTAAAAGGATCTTGTGTTATCTCCAAGGAACTGTTAATATGGGACTCTGGTACACGAAGGATTTTGGTTTTGAACTAACCGGATTTTTAGATGCTGATTATGCAGGATGAAAGGACACCTTCAAAAGTACTTATGGTGGAACTCAATTTTTAGGCAAAAAGCTGGTGATCTGGTCCTCCAAGAAACAAGACTGTACGGCACTGTCAACCGCGGAAGCATAATATGTGTCTCTATCTATGTGCTGTGCCCAAGTTCTTTGGATGCAGACACAGTTAACAGATTATGGATTTCACTTCAACAAGATTCCAATCTATTGTGACTCGAAATCAGCAATAGCCATATCCTACAACCCGATCCAACACTCAAGAACGAAACACATCGCTGTCCGCTACCATTTCATAAAGGAACACGTAGAAAAGGGTACAGTTGAATTATATTTTGTCAAGACGGATTACCAACTGGCCGACCTCTTCACGAAAGCTCTTCTAATGGATCGCTTCAACTATTTGTACCTTTTTAGTTAACAATTCTGGTACCGCTCAAGGTCAGCAGCAGGGGTCTGCGCAGTACAAAGAAGAAAGTAATTCTGCTCAAAAGGTATATATGATGTCAAATGTTTATATGATCTTTGATTAAATATGCAAGTGTTTAGGTCTGAAATTGATGTGTTCAAAACTCTTATTATAAGAGTAGTAGTTATACCACAACTTTCAAAAATGTTGAAAACAACTGTATCGATTCTAATAAATATCCTTTGTAAAAACAACGATCTCTATCGATTATGATCATATTTACAATCTGGATCACAATTTTGATAACCTTCCTCAAAATTATCTATGTTTTATTAATGTATAATTCAATGCTAGACAATTTACTTTTCTGTGGTATAATTTGTTGCTTGGGTTCTTACTGTGTTATAATTTTTTGTTTGTGCAGATGCAAATCTACTTTAAGACCAACACTGGCAAGACCATCACTCTCGAGGTTGAGAGCTCAGACACCATCAACAATGTCAAGGCCAAGATCCGGGACAAGGAGGGGATTCCTCCAGATCACCAAAGGTTGATTTTTGCTGCTAAGGAGCTCAAGGATGGCCGTACTTTGGCCGATTACAACATCCAAAAGGAGTCGACACTTCGTCTCGTGTTCAAGAGTAAGACAAGGAAAATCTTCGTCAAGAATCTTACTGGAGAGGAAATTAGTTTCGAAATCAAGAGTTCAGATACCTTCGACGGTGTTATGGCCAAGATTCAGGACAAGGCAGGAATATCTGCAGAAATTTCACTAGATGAGCTGATGGTGGTCATTGATCCCTACATCTCTGTTTTTCGACAGTTTGGTTACTTTTCTGATCAAAAGTCAGAACATGTAGCGGTTGAGATAACCGGGTCGTGCATCCCGGATCCAGTTTCTTTATTCGAAGATATGGAGCTGTTGGGGAAACTGCTGGATAATATAAAGGTATGCGAGTATGTTGAACCGAAACCTGTTCAAAGTTACGCTATACCAGTGATCTTGGGTGGACGTGATTTAATCGCCTGTGCACCCACTGGAAGTGGGAAGAAGGCCGCATTTATTTTACCAATAATCAGTGAAGTCATGCAAGACAGACATTTTGAATCTTATTGCACCTTCGCTCGTCCGATTGCACTCATCTTATCACCCACAGAAGATCGGTCTCTTCAGGTCAGTGCATTGCCAATCATCCTTATTTTTTCATTTTTATTCTTTTTTGCTTTGATGTTCTAACTTCAGACTATTTTGCTAGATATTCGAAGAAGCAAAAAAGTTCTGTCTTCAAATTGGTGTGAAGATTGCTCATGGCACTACACTGGCTTATAATGCGGTATACATATAATTTTTTAATTGTCGTTTATAGAGGTGGCAAAATGGCTGGGCTGGGTCGGGTCGGGTCGGGTCGGTATTTAACTATTTATATATAAAAACTCTACACCGTAACACAATGAGAACAAAATGCGTACATATATTTTTAATTTCTAGTTTCTTATCAAGAACAATATAATTTCTAGTTTCTTATCAAGAACAAAGAACAATGTAATGCGTACATATATTTTTAATTTCTAGATGGGTTGGTTCCGGGTGTAGATGGGTTTGGCACCTTAATTTTTTTTTAACGTTTGTTGTCCGTTTTTGACCGTTTTCGTGCCTTTTCGATCTATTTCGAACGATGTCGACCGTTTTCGACCGTTACGTTCGTTTTCGATCATTTTCGACCGTTTGGAACCTTTTCGACCGATTTCATCCATTTTTGACCGTTTTCGACACTTTTCGTTCGTTTTCAAGCGTTTTTGAACGTACCAAAAGGTAAGAAAACGTAAGAAAATGGACAAAAACGGTCGAAGACGTACGAAAACGGTCGAAAACGGCATAAAACGTATAAAACGTTAAAAATAGATGAAAAATGCTATACCCAACAAGACCCATATATAAATGTTAAGGGAGACTCAACTAGACCCGTCTCTTAAAAATATTTACCTAACTAGATACATCTATAATATTAAGGGAAAAATGCTAGACGCATCTAGACACATCTATAAATTTAAGAGAGACCCATCTAGACTCATCTCTTAAAAATATTTACCTAACTAGACCCATCTATAATATTAAGGGAAAAATGCTAGATCACCCATCTATAAATTTAAGAGAGACCCATCTAGACCCATCCTTTAAAAATATTTAACCAACTAGACCCAAATCTAACCAATGGGTCTAAAATTGCCACCTTTAGTCGTTTACTAGGGATCGTTTAAGTTGGAACTCGAACGTAATTGTGTGTGTATATGTTGCGAGTTTATTTAACTATTGACGGCATAATTTATTGAATTTTTTTGTAAACTCTAGTCTCTGATGACGTCGACATACTAGTTGCCACTCCAGCTAAAATAGCTAAAATACTGAAGATGTTTGATGTGCCAGAGCTGGTTAAAGAACCAAGACTTATCCTTAGGAAAATCAAGTACCTCGTCATTGACGACGCTGATGAAATGCTTACGAAGTTCCACACGGAGCTTCAGATGGTCGTTGATTAATCGGATATGCCTGAAGTTGATGATAGACGGACAATGTTTTTTAGTCTGAAATTCAAGTATGTCTCTCTTAGCATATTAAAAAATGAACTAAAAATAATTGTTAGGTGGCAATTTTAGACCCATTGGTTAAATTTGGGTCTAGTGGGTTAAATATTTTTAAGGGATGGGTCTAGATGGGTCTCTCTTAAATTTAGAGCTGGGTCTAGATGGGCTAGCATTTTTTCCTTTTAAATTTATAGATGGGTTTAGATGAGTCTAGCATTTTTCCCTTAATTTTATAGGTGGGTCAGTTGGGTAAATATTTTAAGCGATGGGTCTAGTTGGGTCTCCCTTAATATTTATAGATGGGTCTTGTTGGGTATAGCATTTTTCATCCGTTTTTGACGTTTTTATATGATTTTGACCGATTTCGTCAAAAACAAGACTGTACGGAACTGTCAACTGCGGAAGCATAATATGTGTCTCTATCTGCGTGCTGTGCCCAAGTTCTTTGGATGCGGACACAGTTAACAGATTATGGATTTCACTTCAACAAGATTCCAATCTATCATGACTCGAAATCAGCAATAGCCATATCCTACAACCCGATCCAACACTCAAGAACGAAACACATCGCTGCCCGCTACCATTTCATAAGGAACACGTAGAAAAGGGTACAATTAAATTGTATTTTGTCAAGACGGATTACCAACTGGCCGACCTCTTCACGAAAGCTCTTCTAATGGATCGCTTCAACTATTTGGTTCGTCGCCTTGGTATGCGCAACTTGTCTCCTCAAAAACTTGAACGTCTTGCAAATCTCGGTAACTCTTTGTATATATTTTATCAGAAAAACAAAATATAAAAATATAAAACCTATAAAAGCAAAATACAAAATCAAAAAATTTCAAAAAATACAAAAAATATTCTTCTTTGACATGTCTCTCGACAATCGATAACATTTGCGCATCTAGAAATGTTGATTAATATTAACACGGGTGAATAAATGAAGTTCGAGCTAGAGTTTCAAATGATTTCAAAACATGTCTCTTCAAATTTCTCTCTACGACTTCTAAGTAAATGTCATCTTAGTACTCGGACTATAAAGAAAGGAAAATGTTCATTTATGTACATTTATCCTAAACAATGGAAAGTTCATATCTTCTCGGTCTTGAGCAAAGTCATATAAACAGTCAAAGTTTTGAATGCTCAAGAGAAGTACTAAGGAAAATGATGTTAACTTGGATATAGCTCACATATTTTCCTGTTGAGCACAATTTTTCAAGATATTTTCAAAAAGAAAATTTTCAAAGTCTTTTAAAATTGTGTGCTCAACAAACTCCCACTCCAAAGTTTCACTCTATTCTATTATTGAAGGGGAGTATAATAATTAGTTCATTCTGCATGCACTCCTGTACTCCCCATCTTAGTTAAGACTTATGTGAATTCCAGACATTAACTTGTTTTTAATTCACTAATTTGTCAAAAATTGTCACCACATACGTAATTTTTGAGGGGGAGAATAATGATTAAAATGTGATCAATACGGCTTAATAAAGGATAAGATCTCCTAACTATAAGTGCGTTCCCAAACATCTTATGTGCAAAACTCTTTCATAATATGGTGCATATGTGTAGGGGGGAACCTAGTAGGGATAGGAATGTGAAGGATGAAAATAAAAAGACTGGGATTTATGATTCAGTTATGAGATTGAGATAGCTAGCGGACAGCTAGTAGAGATTGATAAAGTTATTAGAGGCTGTAAACTAGAAATCGAGGGTCATGTCTTTAACATTGATTTGATACCTTTCATGCATGGGAGTTTTGATGTGATTATAGGTATGGATTGGTTATCTAATCGCAAGGCTAAAATAATTTGTCATGAGAAAGTAGTGAGGATACCACTACTAGATGGCAAGGTGCTTAGGGTATTAGGAGAAAGACCGGAAGAGCAAACGAGACTTTTGATGAGTGCTAAGACTAGAGATAAGAAACAAGAAGAGATTGTTGTGGTTAGAGATTTTCCCAAGGTGTTTCCGGATGATTTATTAGGATTGCCACCTCTCTAGGGAAATTGAGTTTTAGATTGAGTTAATCCTTGGAGTTATACCCATTGCAAAGTCTCCCTATCATTTGGCACCTTCTGAATTGGAGGAGTTGTCTGGACAACTCAAGGAACTACAGGACAAAGGTTTCATTCGACCAAGCTCATCGCCTTGGGAAGTACCGGTTTTTTTTTGTGAAAAAGAAGGATGGTTCCTTTAGGATGTGTATTGACTATAGAGAATTGAACAAGTTGACTATTAAGAATCGTTATTCGCTTCCTAGGATTGATGATCTATGTGACCAACTGCAAGGGTCACAGTTTTTCTTAAAGATAGATCTTAGGTCTGGATACCATCAGCTGAGAGTGTATAAGGATGACATTCCAAAGACTGCGTTTAGAACTTGATATGGACTTTTCGAGTTCACAGTAATACCCTTTGGTCTGACTAACGCATCAGCGGTATTCATGGATTTGATGAACAAAGTTTGTATGCCTTATCTTTATAAGTTTATGATAGTGTTTATAGACGATATCTTAATCTACTCTAATACTCAGGAGGAGCATGTAGAACACTTAAGGTTAGTCTTGGAACTGCTCAAGAAGGAGAAACTGTATGCTAAGTTTCATAAGTGTGAATTCTGGCTAAGAGAAGTGTAGTTTCTTGGGAATGTGATAAATGGTAATGGAATTCATGTAGACCCTAGTAAGATTGAAGCTGTTAAGAACTGGAAAGCCCCTAGAACTCCATCTGAGGTCCGTTCGTTCTTAGGATTGGCTGGATATTATCATAGGTTCATTAAGAACTTTTCTAAGATAGCTAAGTATATCTAACTCTCTTGGACTCAGTAAGAGTAAGGCTTTTGATTGGGGTGAGGAACAAGAATTGGCATTTAAGACCTTGAAGGATAAGTTGTGTAATGCGCCTGTTCTAGCTCTCCCCGATGGACCGAAAGACGTTTTGGTATATTATGATGCGTTCGAGATAGGACTAAGCTTTTATGTTAATGCAAAGAGGTAAAAGTGATAGCCTATGCTCAAGGGCAGGTGAAATTCATAGAGAAGGAATTGAAACTCCCCATGTTTAAATTGGGGTGCGGTTGTGTTTTGTACATAAGATCTGAGACATATCTGAAGGGACAAAGAGAGTCATTCGTATACAGACCATGGAGAGTCGCTTCAGCATAACTTAGGTCTTAAAGAGTTGAATATGCGACAACGTCGCTGTGATGGAGGTTGTTTAGTGATTATGACTCCTAAATACGCAACCATCCTCAGGTAAGGCAAGTGGATGGCTGATGCCCTAGTAGGTAAGGGAAAGTAAAGCCTAAGAGAGTTAAAGCTATGAATATGATCCTTTACTGAGTATCAAAGTATAGATACTGGCGGCTCAGAAGGATGCTGTAGATGATTTTGTATAGTAATGTCAGAAAGGTTAATGAGATGGATAGAAAATAGAATGATGGAACTTTGTAAACTACCTTGATCGGAATATGTTACCTTTACAGGGTGAGGTGAGGAAGCCTGATAATGGGATGAAGCCACAATCAAAGTACTCTGACACCCAGAGCTGATAAGATTTATTATGATTTGAAGATAGTATTGGTGCCTGGAATGAAAAAGGATATATCTGAGAATGTTAGTAATGTTTAACTTGTTTGAAGTAGTTAAGACTGAGCATCAAAGGCCATCTGGCTTGCTCCAGCAACCTGAGATCCCATAGAAAATGGGAAAAAGGGATAGCTTTGGATTTTGTAACTAAGTTTTCCCCTTGGAACTAGTTAGTGGGCATGACACAATCTGGGTCATTGTGGACCGCCTAACATAAGTCTGCTTATTGTCCTACCTATTAGCGTGAGATTATAAAATGGAAAGGGTGCTAGATTATATTTGAATAGAAAGTTGGTAGCCATAGTGGTTCCGATACTCGATTATATCAGAATCTCGTTAATAGTCGTTTTACATCAAGGTTTTAGCAGTCAATGCAAGAGGCATTAGGGACTCTTTTAGACATGAGTACGGGTTATCACCCTCAGACTGATGGTCAAAGTGAGCGTACTATTCAGACTTTAGAAGACATACTTAGAGCGTGCGTCCTAGACTTTAGAGGAAGTTGGGATGTTCATCTTCCATTGGTTAAGTTTTCGTATAACAATAGTTATTATTCTAGTGTGAGATGTGCTCCCGTTTTAGGACATTTGTATGGCAGAAATGTCGATCACAATTATGTGCTGAGTTGGAGAAGGTCCATTGATAGACCTGACGTATAGTACAAGATACTAATGAGAAGATCTCGCAGATTAGGAAAGACTATTTAAAATGTTTGTGCGTGATCGTTAGAAAAGTTATGCTGATAAGAGGAGGAAGCCTTTAGAGTTTAGTGTAGGTGACTATGTCTTGCTCAAAGTGTCACCTTGGAAATGTATGGTACGCTTTGGGAAGAAAGAGAAGTTAGCACCTCGGTTTGTTAGACCGTTTGAGATTGTTAAGAAAGTAGACCCTATGGCCTAGTAAAGCCCCTATCGGTAGATTTACCCGAGAATGAGATGGTGTTCTGACACGTTCGAATACTGTCCTGAACCTTAGAAAGTGTTTGGCTGATCCAACACTAAAAGTGCCTTTGAATGGATTCATTGATGCTAAGGTTGAATTTTGTTTGAAGAGCCCAGTGGAAATTTTGGAAGAGAGTTTAAGAAGTTAACGTATAAGGATTGCTATCGTCAATGTAACGAATTGGAATTCAAAACGGTGGCCCCGGAGAATGGTCATATGGGAACGTGAAGATCAGATGAAATTGAAGTACCCGCATTTGTTTAGTGATGTTAGTCGGAGGGGTTAGATAAGGAGATGGTGGGTGACAAAATTCTTTATTAAGGGTGGGTATAAATAACCTTTGCCTTTTTTGTTTTGAATATTTTCATGTTAGTATATCCGTTACTATTGACTGTTGTCAATTTATTAAGATTCCTTGAAACGCGTTAGACGTGGTGATTTTGCACGAGAGAGCGATGATGATATAAGGTTAATGTGATTAATAATCCCTTTTGGAAGGTATTATTATGTTATGTGTATTCTGGGTGGTTTGACCCGTGAATTTTGAGAAATGTCAAAAAACGAGTCCGACACGTTCGTTGATTGTCCGCAATTTGAGTTTTTGAATTGTTTAACGTGTGAAGAATAATGTTCATTGAAACCTCGGTAAATGTGAAAAGTATTTTTAAAGTGAATAAAAATGCTAATTAACTTTGGGGTAAATTTTACGATTGAGTTTTACGAGTATTTAAGTGATCCCGACACGAAAAGAAAGGCTCGATCCAGTCCGGACAGGGTCAAAAAGGCGCGCGTGTGCGACCAGGTGGCTAAATTTTAGCTAACGCTGGAGGTGACCAATTGTACATAACGATACTTTCCTTTCCTCATTTTTACACATAGTTTATTTTCATAATCAAAAAAAATAGTCCTCATACCATCTCTCTTAGTGATTCGTATCCGCACCTACAACACACACACTCTCATAATTTTTGAAGTTTGATCAAGAAAACACGAAGACATAAATATTAGGGGTTGATTCTAGTGTTTGGTTATTCATTTAAACAACGTTTGGGTTGCCCGGTTCGTGTCAAAATCTAAAAATTTGAAGATTTTCTTGTAAGTTTTTAAATTTAAATTTTGTTTTTCATTTTGAGTTTATTTTGATGCATAGATGTTAGTTGTACAAGTTGATCGATTGTGAAAATCGATTTTTGAAAGCGAAATGAATAAAAAGGGTGGTGTTTGGTTCGTAAATAGTAAAAAGGAAAAAGATGGTTGTTAGCCGTGTATTTATTAAAGTAATGGTCATTAAATATTCCCGAGCCTTGTATACGTAAAATGTAGTTTACGAGAATTTAGTTAAGCTAGTTGGGCCTAGTTGTCGGGCTCAAGCCCATTTTGTATTATGAACCGGCCCAACTCAAAGCCCTCTAGAATAGTCCTCTCTTGTAACTATTTATAGCCCTCTCCAAGTGTGGAGAGGGTGTTGCTTCTCATTTTTCTTTTCATGAACAAGTAACCATTTTTCCTTTTTACTTTCTTTCTCTAAAATCTATTTTTCTTATTTTTGTTGTTTTGGAGTGTGATGAAATGATACATCCCAACAGTGTACAAAAGAGCCATTGCATGGTTGGGTGTTTTGTGATTTTTTTTGTGTAATTTATATAAGAGGCTTTTTATTCGGAAATTGGTCTTTGTTTTCATCTCGTAATCATTATTTTTTTTGCAACAAAGTGTGGTTTATTTTTCTCTTTTCGTGTCATTCTCTTGCAACAAAGTGTCACTTGCTCTTTTTAGTATCATTTTCTTGCAACGTTTGAAAGATCACCGAACGAGTGAATCAACTCAAGGATCGAACAAGGAGAATTTTTATCGGACCGAATGAGTGACACAACTCAAGGATCGAACGAGGAGAATTCTTCAAGGACCGAACTAGATTTACCTTCAAGGATCAATCGAGTGAATTCATTTGTGAACCAAACGAGAGGATCGAACCAGTTGGACCGAACTAGCGAAGGATCGAACTAGCGTTGACCGAACTAGTGAAGGACCGATCTAGCGAAGGATCGAACTAGCGTCGACCGATCTAGCGAGGACCGATCTAGCAAACGACCGTACTAGCGAAGGACCGATCTAGCGAAGGACCGAACTAGCAGAGGACCGATCTAGTAAATGTTTTTTTACGGTTTTTTCTTGATTTTGTAAAATCCCGCTAAAGATACGATTTTTTCTTGGTTTTAATCAAAGATCTGTAAAATCCCGTGAAATAGTTTTCCATCACAACAACAAATCACTTTACACACTAAAGATCCTTGTTTATCATTTCACATCATTTTTTGCAATGTCGACCTCACAAGATATTATGCAGCCGGTGCTGAGAAAACCCGCCCTCCTATGCTTAACAAGAGAACTCTACGTTCCATGTCCATCACTCTTCTCGTTATGCTAAGAGTAAGAACCAAATGAAAGTTAATCTACAACTCCATAATGAATGTTTCCTTAGTCAGACGAATGATTCTGAACCAGTGATGCAGACCGTGGAAGTACCTGTTATGAAACGTTTTCATGAACAAACCCGATGATAACTCAACAGTAGCAGAAATTTAAACAATGGAAGCAGATATCAAGCTATTCAGACCATTCTGTTTCTCGTTCTTCCTGAAGACATCAATTTTTGCTGTGATAGTTGTGAAACTGTGCTCAGGAAATCGGTTACTGACAACAAATGATGATAGAGGTTCTGATATTGGAATCCAGAGAAAAGCTAAGTTGTTTAATGAATGGGAAAGTTTACTTCCCACTGATGGGAATCGATTGAGTCTAACTATCACCGTTTCTCACAATTGATGAATGATTTTAAAGAAACAAACACATTCCCTGAAAAGATCTAGTAATCTCAAGTTCCTAAACAACTTACAACCAGAATGGAGTCGACATGTTACTATTGTTCATCAAACAAAGGACTTGCATACGACAGATTACACTCAGTTGTATGATTTCTTGAAGTACAATCAAAAGGAGGTAGATGATCAAAGAGCTGAACGACTTGCAAAAACACATGATCCGCTAGCACTCATGGCAAATTCCAACAATCCTTTTCAACTATCCAGGTGTTATCACTCACCAAATCAACCAGCACCAATACCTTACATATCAAACAACTACAAACCCATCCACAAACAACTATAAACCCACAAACCCATCATTCCAAAAACCAGAACTACATGCAACAACCAATGCCAAATCCCGAAGACATTACAGATCCCACAACCGCAATGAACATGGCACTCGTTCTAATGGCTAAGGCATTCAAACCTAAACTACTCAACACACAACCAACAACAACCAGATAAGTTATTCAATCAAACCCTCGTAAATTCGCAGATTGCTCAACGGGTATGAATAGGGTCAAGAAAGACAGATGCGAATGGTTTTTGGAGCTAATGGTGGGAATCAGTTTAGACAATATGCTGGGCAGAATGTAGGAATCAGAATGGGTATAATGCAGTACAGAATGTCGGAATCCGGTGTTGTATCAAGATCAGTTCAGATCGGTGTTCTAAATATGTAATCAGAATGGGCAACAATGGTGTTCAGAATATTAGGAATGGAAATGTATGAAGGCAGCAAACCCGACTACGGGCTGAGGTTAATGGCGACTCTGGGGAAATAATTGTAATCAGAATAAGGTGTTACAACTGCAGAGGATTTGGGTCATCTTTCTCGAACTGTACAATCAGACCAAGGAGAAGGGGTGCGCTTATCTTCATAACTCAGTTGTTTAATAGCTCAAGGAAGGAAGAACAGGAATCCAACTCCAAGCGAAGAGTTTGATATTGATGGATGGCCTACTGTAGATCTTGATGAAATTGAGGAAGTTAATGCAAATTTGCATTTGATGGCTAATTTTGCAGCAACAATCGACATCGTTACTGCCCCAGACCTGACAAAGCTCCCGTCTATGATTCAGACGGATCAGACTGAGGTACACAACTATGACAACAGCTATGATAAATGAGATATTTAATATTTTACTCAAGAGGAGCAGTTATACTGAGATTACTCGCACCCCTTCCTGAACCATACCAAGAACAAACAAAATGACACTGTAATTTTCTGATATCCTCGAGTGTGAACAAGAGGGGGGAACAGTAGATCAACATCCCTGCAACTGTTGAGGAACACGTGCTTACTTTGAATCATTATATAATCTTTGGCCCTTGAAGTTGAAAAGGTCAACTCGGTCCAATTCGGGAAAATGAAAGAACCAAAGTGCTGATTTGACCACGATGAGCTTGCTAGAATATAAAAATCAAGAAAAGTGTTTTAAAATTTAGTCAGAGCAAAATATGACAAACTATGAATGATGTTATCAAAAGTCGGTTTATTAAAGAACAATGTCTTACTAAAAAAGATCAAATGCTCTTCAATTTAAAGTTCCGGAAAACAAAATAACGACTTTGAATGAGAGAAATTTTCAAATTAAGTAACACAGCTTTTCAAACGGAAAAATCAACTTTTCTCTTTCTTGAAGAATAAGAAAAGTTGAAGTCTGATTTCAAAATAACGCTAAACGAGCTTCTTGATAAACAAATTAACTTGAGAATATAGATAAGATTATATAATATTTTGGTTAAAACCAGGTCAATCGATTCAAACGATGCAGACATGTTTCACCTAAAGCCAGACTCGTTTTACCACACCTAACAGAAAATTGGCTTGGTTATCAAAATCCTTTATCTCAAGCAAGCTCATAAGCGAAAACAACAAGTTGTATAATGGCAAAGTGTTACTTGAAAAGCATCGATCCTCCTGTTTTGCATGATTCGGAAGAGACACTGCAGCTTGCTCAAGGAGGTCGCCAAAAATGAAACAACTGAACAAAGAAAAAAAAACCGGCAAACTAGACAAAGATTAATCTTCTTTTCGGGGATTTTTGTTTCTCAAACGTCCAAGTTCAATCAAGAAGAGGTGTACTTTGTAAAATACTTCCAAAACGAGTCACTGTTTTCAAATCGATTTCAAAACAAATGAAGAATTTTGGATGACATACCTAAGTGATTGCATAAAATTTCTAAATGAGGTAAAAAAACACCAGTTGTGACTACTTCAATGTGTTGTCAAACATAGAAGACTTTAGATACACCACAATTGGATCGTCCAATGCTTCACATGAGATTCACAAAATTTTAAAAGAAGAAATTTTCCTATCATCAACCCAGTGATACTAGACTTGAAAATTTTGAAATACAATTTTGAAAGAAGCAGCCAAATTTGTTCGAGACTTCAAATCTCTTGCAAAAGAAGCTGATGAATCTCTTTGCTGAGCACATTAAGACATTGAATTGAAAATTGAGCTTTCTCTTGAGAGCAGTTGTCAGTCAAGATATTATGTCTATTGAGACAAAATCCATCGGTTGTAGATTCATCAAATCTCCAAACTTGAGGCTTGACCGTAACGAAAGAACGACATGAATTATTGTATCAAAAAAAAGGAGAATGAATATGACAAAACTTTGGAATGATTGATTACAAAAAAGTGTGAAGAAAGCAAATAAGACAAAATTTCGTACGATAAAGCTTATAATGACATGCAACAAAAGATCGCACTCGGTGAACTCAGTCTGGGGGAGACCAAAGGGTAAAAGTAAGGATACTCCATGTGTATCAAATACCCTTGATCCTTTGCCTCAGAAACTTGAAAATGGAGAATGTAGAATTATATTTTCAGGTTCGGAAATATGTAAAAGGAAATGGCTGCCACACTTAAATAAGACCACATTACAAAACCTTTTTGACTCTAGAACTGTGACACTACTCAAACTAAAACAATAAATTGACCTCTTTGCAAAACAAATTACAAGATACATCTAATGAAAATTCTAAGCTAAGAGCCCATTTAACTTGATAAAGTTTCTGAACATGTGGACACCAACTAAAGGTACGAGTACGACTACTAATATTTGTCAAATCAATCAACACGAGAGGAAACCGTCTTTGCAATCTGTAAGAAAAAACCTTGTTGTGAAATAACCAAATGCATTTCAATATGAACATACAACATCATCAAAAAATCGGGTTCCTCAAAAGGTTGATGAGACGAATGATTTGTCAAATCCAGTCACTTCAAACTCGGTACCCACACTACAAGAATCCAAAATTGTGAAACATGATAATGTGATTGCCCAGGATGTTTAGGAATTAATCCTTTCGAAGCCTTCTAGTGAAGAAAAGTTATTCGAAACAAAATTTAGAGGCGAGCGTTAGGACAAAATCCAATCACCAGTTTCACAACCTCATGATCGTTACTAAAAGAAATGAGTTAATTCTGACTCAAATGTGTTATATCTTCTACAGAGTAGAACAACACTGCTAAAGAACCAGAAGGCCCACAGCCTAGGAGCAATAACAAGAATAGAAGAAGTTGAAGTAGAAAGAACAACATAGGAATTTACTGCTTTCTGAAGAATAAGACATATGTCACCCCCCCCTGTGACTAAAACACGGTTAAGCTTATATTCGAATGAGAAATCTGAAGTTATATGTCTAGTTGTAAGCAATGTTTAATCACTGCTAATCATGATGTATGTATGCTTAATTATGTGAATGACATGAATTCTCGTGGCAAGAAACAAAAGCAAATGTTTTCCAAACACTGGAAAATGCAAAAGAAACAAATCCGAAAAGGTTATAAAGCCAAAAGAAAGTAGGGTCCAACAAAGACTTTTTTGCTTCACCCTAAGCCAAGTAGAACCTAGATTTTACCTTAAGGTGGTCACGCAACTGGAATTTTTTTGACATTAAAGGAAAAATAATCGCATCTAATAAATCTGAAGTCAATCCGCCTAGCTCTAATGGTGATAATGCTTGTACTTCTAACCCTTCGGAACCTACAATCAAACGGTTTCCAAATTCCACTTTTTTTCTTGGCAGGTTATCCAAATTTGTTTATGGTGCGTCGACTCGGGTTGCTCCAAACATATGACCGGGAATCTAAAGCTTCTCCATACAATAATTTACGTCTTGAAGTTTTTGGGCACGTTCGCTGTTGGAAATGATCAATTGTTGCTGCCCTTTTGGGTATCGGTGATCTTCATCAAATGGGAAATATTTGAATCACCTCCAGGGATTTATTCGTTGAGGGCTTGGGGCACAATCTGTTCTCAGTTGGGCAGTTTTGTGATTCAGATTTAGAGGTTGCTTTTAGAAGGAACACTTGTTTTGTCAGATCTCATAAGAAGGAGTTGATTTTGTAAAAGGAAACCGATCACAAATCTCTACACCAGCAATCTCCATGAAAGGTCTCTGCATCCCCCAATTTGGCCTCAATGGCTCGAGCAACTTTCTACCAAGTCATGGTTATTAGGCATCCAACGTTTATGCCCACCTCAAACTTTGACACCATAATGACCTTGCCAAAAACGATCTTGTCCACCGGTCTTCCAAATATTCAAAATATCATAAAGAACATCTTTGTCCCTCTGAGCAAGGAAAAAGCAAAAGGGCATCTCACCCACCCAAACCAGTTCCAAATTCTAAGCAGAGGTTACACCTTCTTCATATGGATTGTGTGGTCTAATGAGAATCGCAAGCATAAATGGAAAGCGGTATGTTTTGGTGATTGTGGACGATTACTCTCGTTACACTTGGGTACACTTACCCTCAGATCAAAAGATGACGCCACCAAAAATGATAAAATACCTTCCTGAAGCGAAATACAGTCCCTTCTTTCCATCACCTGTCATACATCATAATAACCGTGAACGGCACAGAATTCAAAAATCAAATCCTTAAAGGATACTTTGATAGTGTTGGCATCTCTCACCAAGTGTCTTCTGTCATAACACCTCAACAAAATGAAGCAGTGGAACGAAGAAATTGAACGTTAGTAGAGGCTGCTAGAACAATGTTGATTTTCTCTCGTGCACCGTTATTCTTATGGGCTGAAGCGATTGCTACTGCGTGGTACACTCAAAACCCCCCGTTACTCAAAAATACCACAATACCTATCACCAAAAACCAAACGTGGCCTCCAAGAAAACACAACAAAACCAAAAACACCCAAAACCCCGGGTTTGATGGGTGGGGGTTTGGGGTTGACTCCATCATTCACAGCGATTCAACAAAACACCATAGAGCTCCAATAACGGCAGAAAACCGGATATCTCCTTTCTTCATGTATTCGAGGCTCTCTGCTATCCCAAGAATGATCGTGAAGATATTAGGAATCTTAGTTCAAAAGGTGATATTGGATTTTTCATTAGTTATTATGCTAATTCATGTGCTTACAAAGTTTACAACCAAAGGACAAAGAAAATCATGGAGACAATGAATGTGACATTTGATGAGCTTTCAAGCAATGGCTTTTGAACAATGCAGTTTCAAAACTCGGCTTCTAAGCTGACTTTTCTGGACAATCAGTTCAGGACTCGATCTTACTTATGCTCCCGACAACATAAAACTCAAAAACAAACTGAAGGTGATTTTGAATTACTGTTCGTAAAGCACATAGATATGATGATTAAATTGGTAGTCAACGTCATCTGCTCCAAGAACTTCACCAGGCTGCTCAAGTCACCTTCCAATTCTTCAACTCCAACGGCAACTACAACAACAGCAGACACAACACCGACACCAATAATTGTATCCTCTCAAGCTACAGATTTTTCAAATACTTCACAAAGAATGTTTTGACCGAGGCTCGAAACACAACAACATGTTCACATCAACACGCAACAATATGCGACATGTTCCAAATGCATGTTCGAGCAAATACTTTGTAAATCCCCTTTGCTACTCATTTCCAACAAGTGACGTTAATCTTCAAGCCTCACGAATAATTGATCCATCGAACATTCATACGTTTTAAACACCAACCATACCCTCAGAATTTCAATGGATCTAAGGAATCACACCCTCTGGAACAATTGATCGGATAACCCTCTCGACCAGTTTTTGACAAGGACTCAACTGCGCTCCGATGGTGACATGTCATATACGCATTAACGGTAACACTGTGAACCCAAGACTGTCAAATAGGCTATGACCCGACCCTGGCATGGATTAATCAAACAGTGAAAAGCTTCTTTCAGATCAAAAAGGGCTTGATGTAATGGGTGTTAGTCCTATTCCGGATAACAAAAAACCTCTCACTTTGAAATGGTTATTCAAAAACAAGCATGATAAAGAAACCGGTCAACCCGAAAACAAGTCTCGTTTCGGTTGTAGAGGATACCGCCAAGAAGGAAGGAATAGATTTTAGAAGAATCCTCGCTCCTGTTGCTAGAATGGAAGCTATCATGATACTTTTGACATATGCTGTCACAAAAAAAATCGTTTCATTGTGTTTCAAATGGACGTGAAAACTGCTTTCTTGCATGGTACGCTAAAAGAAGACGTGTACGTGTGTCAACCTGAAGGTTTCATCGATGCTGATCATCCAAGCCATGTCTACAGTTTCTAAATAAGGCTTAATATGGTTAGGAAGCAAGCACCAAGGGCATGTACGATGAAATTAGTCAACGATTCTCCTACAAAATCACTTCATTAAAGGCCACGATTGATCAACGTTGTTTATAAGAGGCATGCATCGACCGAGAGTAACTTAGGTGTACAGGTCCTACGTTGAGATATTATCTTTTGGTTCTACAACACCCTAGGTATACCCCATCTATTTCTGACCTCAATGAAAAACCGCTTACGAAATGTCGATTATGGGGGAAAAAGACGTTTTTCCTTGTTTACAAGTTAACCCAATCCCCCGTGGCATCTTTTAATTAAACCCAGTCCAACAAACGTGTTAGAAAATCCTATAAAAAAAAAAAAATATGGATAATCTTGTGATCCCGATTGTTACTTCAATGGAGATCAAAGATAAAAAAAAAAAGCTTGACCTTGATCAAAAATGGGTCTCCAGTCGATGCAACAAAATATCGTAGCATGATTGGTGCCCTAATGTATCTTACGTCTAGTAGATCGGACATTATACATGCTACTTGTTTATGTGCTTGGTACTAGGCTAAGCCAACCAAGAAGCATCTCAAGGAGGTTAAAAGGATCTTTCGTTATCTCCGAGGAACCGTTAATACGGGTCTTTGGTATACGAAGGATTCTGGTATTGAACTAACCGATTTTCAGATGCTGACTATTGCGGTATGAAAAAGACACCTGTCAAGAGTACTTCTGGTTGAGCCTCAATTCTTAGGCTCGAAAAGTGGTTAGCAGGTCCTGAGAAGAAAAAGACTGTATCAGCGGCTGTCACCGCGGAGGCCAAATATGTGTCATAACCGTTTGCTGTGCCAATGTCCTCTTTGGATGCGGACACAGTTTAACGGACTATGCTTTTTAACTTCAACAAGATTCCAATTAAGTGTGATTCGAAATCAGCCATAGCCATATCCAGCAACCCGTCCAACACCAAGAACAAAGCACATCGCTAGTCCGCTACCCATTTTCCATAAAAGGAACACGTGGAAATGGGTACGATTGAACTGTATTTTTGTCAAGAAGATTACCAACAGCCCGACCTCTTCCCAAAGTCTCTTCCAGTATACTGATTCAACTATCTTGGTTAGTCGCCTTGGTATGGCGCATTTTTATCTCCTAAAGAACTTGAACGTCTTGCAAAATCTCGGTAATTCTTTGTATATATATTTTATCAGAAAAACAAAATATAAATATATAAAACCTATAAAAGCAAAATACAAAATCAAAAAATTTCAAAAAATACAAAAAATATTCTTCTCCGACATGTCTCTCGACAATCGATAACATTTGCGCATCTAGAAATGTTGATTAATATTAACACGGGTGAATAAATGAAGTTCGAGCGAGAGTTTCAAATGATTTCAAAACATGTCTCTTCAAATTTCTCTCTACGACTTCTAAGTAAATGTCATCTTAGTACTCGGATTCTAAAGAAAGGAAAATGTTCATTTATGTACATTTATCCTAAACAATGGAAAGTTCATATCTTCTCGGTCTTGAGCAAAGTCATATAAACAGTCAAAGTTTTGAATGCTCAAAATAAGTACTAAGAAAAATGATGTTAACTTGGATATAGTTCACATATTTTCCTGTTGAGCACAAATTTTCAAGATATTTTCAAAAAGAAAATTTTCAAAGTCTTTCAAAATTGTGTGCTCAACAAACTTCCACTCTAAAGTTTCACTCTATTCTATTATTGAAGGGGAGTATAATAATTAGTTCATTCTGCATGCACTCCTGTACTCCCCATCTTAGTTAAGACTCATGTGAATTCCAGACATTCACTTGTTTTTAATTCACTAATTTGTCAAAAAATGTCACCACATACGTAATTTTTGAGGGGGAGAATAATGATTAAAATGTGATCAATACGGCTTAATAAAGGATAAGATCTTCTGACTATAAGTGCGTTCCCAAACATCTCATGTGCAAAACTCTTTCATAATATGGTGCATATGTGTAGGGGGAGATTTTTGGTGATATAGAAAACTCTTAATGTGTTATAAATGACTTCTCAGACACGTTGATTGATTTTATCAAATGGTTTTATGGATCTTCATGGAAATACCAAAGACCGACCAACTGTTGTTTCTTACGGTGTTATAAGGCGGTTAAGAATAGGTATTTTTGTTCCATGATCCAGCCAGAACCGAAGGGATCTACCCATGGACACTCCATTAGATAGAATAGAAGTACTAGGTATGATTGAAAAAAAAGAGTAAAGTAAGATTGGAAAGAATGTTATCCAAGGCATGAGTTATCGTTGGAACAAACCCAACATGGTAATAATGAGGACGCGTTGGAATAACATTGAAAGGGTGGAAGAATGAAAAAGAATTATAAGGATAAAGGGTGTAAAGAAAGAAGCCCTCCATATAACATTAGGCAGAAACTGGGTCAATGCATAATCTATCGGTAATCACAATGATGATTTTGGTATTGAAGACAAGTCATCATGGACCCAGTGATGCAATGCACAACCCTCCCAGCTACTCAGGCTTCTCTCAAAAGAATTTTGTTACATTTCTCACAGAGTACAATACACTTCTATCGACTTTCTTACTCCGAGATCGTAGATATTGAAAAGGTGGCAGTCCGCTCCAGCCTCTGATAACCAAATAACAAAAGTGCACTTATAGAGTCTAGATCCATCGAGATCGATTAAAAAATCTCATTAGGACACAATTCCATATACACTTGCTATTCATCATCAAGAACATAAGTTGTACAAGAGTCCAACACAGACACAAATATAATCTGTGTG
Source organism: Tanacetum coccineum (assembly GCA_026074375.1). Classification (NCBI taxonomy): domain Eukaryota; kingdom Viridiplantae; phylum Streptophyta; class Magnoliopsida; order Asterales; family Asteraceae; genus Tanacetum; species Tanacetum coccineum. Next base: position 50,250 of record BQNB010007149.1, on the reverse strand, counting down.
TATTAACGAGAATTGACGGATGTTTTTGAAAATATAAAACTTTCGATATGTCTAAAAATCTTTATTCATTAACATGTCGACTGATTTTTAAACAGGTTTTTCAATCTCATTTTCATTGTGGCAGCCTCAAAAGGGAATCTGGGCATGGGAAGACTGAAGACGTATTGACGGATTAATCAGTGAGACAGTAACTCATAGATTCACTCTTACCGTGTTGTCTGCTTTGAGACGCTTCGGTAACGAGAACGGCTAGTGCAGTTGTGAAACCCTGTCAAGGAGATTCTTTTGAATTCTACCTGATCATAGACAGTATTTATACTGATTAACGGAGAACTGTTGTTATCGCAACCATATTCGACAAAATAACAAAGACATATTTGTCCATATCTGTTGTTTATTACTAACTTAAACATGCAGGTCAAGTTGATGGCGTTTCCACCGTATTGCAGTTGAGCCGTAGTCAAGGCTACATACTCATTCTCAAAGTTCAAGGATAAATCCAACGACATTAAACAAAACCTGAAGACAATTCTGAATTTCAAAGATACACTTCCGCAAGCTATGATAAACAAGAAATTCCTCAAATAACATCAAGTATATGATTTAAAATAGATCAAGTCATAAGGTCTATATTGAGGGAGATTGTCAGTCTTCAAGTGATGTCAAAGGACGAGTATGTTGGTTAAGAAGTGTTCCAGTCAAGAAAGATCCAAGATTATCTCAAGGTAAAAAGATCAAGATATCAAGTTTAAGATAAAGATATCAAGTCAAAGATCAAGATCCAAGATCACAAGCATGCAAAAGAAACTTCAAAAGAATTCCCAAGACCATAAGGTTCCAAGACTCAAGACGTCACAAGAAGTGAAGCCTCATGTGAAATGACCACCCCTTAGGGGGAGATTGTTAGACTTAGTTTTTAGTAAAGTGATGGTCATTAATATTCTTGAACCTTGTAATAGTCCAGTTTATGTTCTCGAGAATTCTATAAGCTAATCGGGCCTTAGTTATGGGCTTTAAAGCCCATTAGATATCAAGACCAGCCTTGGAAGCCCACTTAAACCCAATGCCAGCCCATGTACTCTACTATATAAAGCCTTCTCCTCATGTGGAGAGGGTGTTGCTCATTTTTGTTTTCATTTTAATGTGTAGCCATTTTCTTTTGTTACCTTATCTCTCTAAAACATCTCTCTCTACAATTGCTAGTAATTCGTGTGATCTTGTATGTGATTGATAAGTTCAACACGTAGTGAGTGTGATTTATCCATGTAAAACCTTTTCAATACCTTTTCGTGTATGCTTCTTGGTGGACTAGAATTCCATCATTAAGATGTTTAATTTGCAATCCAAGGTAAAACTTTGTTTTTCCAAGATCTTTCATCTCAAACTCTTTCTTTAAGCATTCCATCGCCTTTGGAAGCTCTCCAAGAGTTTCGATTATATTTAAATCATCAACATACACGGCAATTATTACGTACTCAGATCCTGTTCTCTTAATAAAAATGCATGGGCAAATAGAATCATTTTTGTAGCCTTCTTTCAACAAATACTCACTAAGGCGATTGTACCACATGCATCCAGATTGTTTTAACCTATACAAGGATTTATTCAGTTTGATTGCATATTTTCCCAAGAATTTTTTTCACTTGATTCGGGTATCTTATATCCTTCCAGAAGTTTCATGTAAATTTCAGTATCAAGTGAACCATATAAATAAGCAGTAACGACATCCATTAGACTCAAGTCAATTCCTTCTTGTATTACCAGACTAATTAGATATCAAAAATTAGTTGCATCCACCACAGGAGAGTATGTCTCCTCGTAATCAATTCCAAGTCTTTGAGAAAATCCTTGTGTCACAAATCTCGCTTTGTACCTCGTAATTTCATTTTTCTCATTGTGCTTTCACACGAAGAACCATTTATATCCTACAGGTTTTACACCTTTAGGTGTACAAACTACTTGTCCAAAGACTTCTCTTTTCGCGAGAGAATTCAATTCTGTGTCAATTGCGTCTTTCCATTTTGGCCAATCATTTCTTTTTCTACATTCTTGAATAGACTTTGGCTCTTGATCCTTATCATTTTCCATCACTTCTAGCGCTACATTATAATTTATTTAGATCTCATCATTTTCAGGTACCCGCGTCTCTTTAAGAACCGTCATGTCTAGTGTCTCTTCTAGAGACCCTTCTGGCGTTTCTTTTACCTCGAGTATACCATCTTGATTATTTGCTCCTTTTTTCTTTTGTGGATTTTTATCTTTGGAACCAGCTGGTCTACCACGCTTCAAACGTGCTTTAAACTCACTACCGATTGTCGGTTGTCCTTCATGGACACAAATTTTAACAGGAGCATTAACAACTGGTATATGTGACTTAGTCACTCTTTTTGGGTCAGTAAATACGTCTGGTAATTTATTTTCTAAGTCTTGTAAATGAATTATCTTTTGAACTTCGAGTTCACATTGTTTAGTTCGAGGATCAAGATGAGACAATGATAATTCATTCTAACATATTTCACTTTCCAACTATTTTTTCTCCCCCATTGTTGGGAATACTAACTCGTCAAAATGACAGTCAGCAAATCAAGCCGTAAATACATCCCCCGTTGATGGTTCTGAATATTTAATTATAGATGGCAAATCATACCCAACATATATTCCTAACCTCCTTTGAGGTCCGATCTTTATACGTTAGGGTGGAGGAATTGAAACATATACCGCACAACCAAAAATCCTTAAATGGGATATATTTGGTTCCTGACCAAAAACCAATTGTAATGGGGAGGAAGTATGATAATTTGTTGGCCGAATGCGAATTAGTGTTGCTGCATGTAAAATGGCATGGCCCCAAGCAGAAACTGGTAGTTTTGCTTTCATTATCATTGGCCTTGCGATCATATGAATTCGTTTGATAAACGATTCAGCAAGCCCATTTTGTGTATGCACATGGGCTACTGGATGTTCAACACTTATACCAATCGACATACAAAAGTCGTTGAATGTTTGAGATGTAAATTCACCAGCATTGTCCAAACGTATTTTCTTATTGGATAATCTAGAAAATGTGCTCTAAGTCTTATTAATTGGGCAAGTAATTGCGCAAACGCCAGATTGCGACTTGATAGTAAGCACACATGTGACCATTTAGTTGATGCATCAATCAAAACCATAAAATACCTAAATGGTCCACAAGGTGGGTGTATGGGCCCATTTTTATCCCCTTGTATCCTTTCCAGAAAGTTAAGGGACTCATTCCTAACTTTAGCCGGTGATGGACGTGCTATCAACTTTCCTTGAGAGCAAGCAACACATGTAATATCCTTAACTTGAAAAATATTATTGGTCCTTAAAGGATGCCTACATGAATTTTCTATAATTTTTCACATCATTGTTGACCCGGGATGGCCCAACCGATCATGCTAAACAATAAAATTATCTCGGTCTATAAACTTATCGTTTATGACTACGTTTGATTCAATTACATTAATCTTAGTGTAGTACAATCCAAAAGATAATGCAGGTAATTTCTCTAAGACATGCTTTTTGCCCATTATCATATTTGTAACGTGAAGATACTCTACTTTTCCTTCACTTGTTGTCTCAATATGGTATCTATTTTTACAGATATCTTTAAAACTCAACAAGTTCTTTTGAGACATGGGAGAAAATAATGCATTATCAATTTTAAATTGTGTTCCTCCCGGTAATAATGTATATGCTTTTCCCGATCCTTCGATCAATTTTGCACTACCAGATATAGTGTTAACATTTGACGTTTGTATATTTATTTGAGAGAAATATTTTCTCTTCTTAAGAATTGTGTGTGTAGTTGCACTATCCACTAAACACACATCTCCATCATCGGTAGTCAAAGTTGCTAGTTGATCCATGTTCTTCAGAAAAATACAAATAAATAAATCAGGGATATATAAATAGCTATAAAAACATAGAAGAAAAGAACTTAAGTAAACAAACATTTTATTGATAGTCATAAGGAGAAACTTCCTAAGGAATTAAGAAACACACATAAAACAAAGACTTTTTTTCTTGGTACGAAATTAAACAAAAAGCATTCTTGAAATAAAACTACAAGCATAAATAAATAGTCTTTTGGATTTGGTTGCTCAATCATTTAATGGTAAGAAAGTCACTGAAATCCAAATGGGTAGGATCAACATGGTCTCCATGACCACCGAGGCTATCAACATTTTCATTATCATAAACGAAATTCGCCTCCACCTCTTTCCCTTTGTTCTTTTGGGACTGTAGATAAAAGTCAACTAGATGCTTGGCCGTGTGACATGCACGTGCCCAATGGTTTACACTTTCACAACGATAACATGTATTTGTTGTGGCACTTCTTGCTTTTTGACATTTCTCATTCATCTTTCCTTTATCTTGCCACTTATTGTGGCCACTTGTGTTCTTAAATTGAACACCATGATAAATACCTCGACCAAAACCGCGACCACGTCCACGATCAGAACCACGACCGCGACCTTCATTTTGATTATTAAATGTTGCCACATTCGCCTAAGGAAATGGGGTTGTACCAGTTGGACGTGTCTCATGGTTCTTCATTAGGAGCTCATTGTTTTGGTCCGCTACAAGTAAGAAAGAGATTAAGTCACAATATTTTTTGAAACCTATTTTACGATATTGCTGTTGCAATAGCATGTTGGATGCACGGAAAGTGAAAAATGTCTTTTCCAACATTTCTTCATTGGTGATCTTCTCTCCACATAAGGTTAATTGAAAGGTGATTCGAAACATGGCCGGGTTATATTCACTCACTGACTTAAAGTCTTGTAGCCTCAAGTGAACCCACTCATAACGGGGTCTTGGTAAGATCACCGTTTTTTGATGGTCATATCTATCTTTTAAATTGTTCCGAAGCATGAGTGGGTCCTTCACTGTGAGGTATTCAGTTTTCAAATCCTCATGAAGATGATGGCGTAAGAAAATCATTGCCTTGGTCTTGTCTTAGAAACTTGTTTTATTCCCCTCTTTAATCGTATCTCTGATGCCATTAGCATTCAAATGAATCTCAGCATCCAAAACCCATGATAAATAATTCTTGCCAGTGATGTCTAGAGCCAAAAACTCAAGCTTTGCAAGATTTGACATGATAACTATAATATAGCAATTTCAAAGGTTAATACATACAATTTGTATGAAATACAATATCAGTAGTTTAAAGATGCAAGACACATAGCAACACATATAATATTTCCACAACGATATAAGATATATACCTCAACCAGTTAATCAAGCGATAAGATATAAGATATATACTATATGTTACTAGTTAAGCATTCTAAATAATGTTAGTCATTTGTGTCAAAATACTCAAAGTTAATGATAATTAAGTAGAGAAAAATTATAAATTCAGAATTTGTATTAATGTAAGACTATTAAAGAATAATAAATTAATTTAATGAGTATCGGTTACAAAATTTGAAAATAATAATAATAATAATAATAATAATAATGATAATAATTAATTATGTTAATAATGCTATTAAAAGAAACATAAATGTAGTTTGAACGTTACGATTTGCAAAACACATTTGCGATTGACACATGCAAAAAAATTAACGAGTTAAAAAAAACAAAAATACATTGATAACATATCACGATCGAATAGCGCACATAACCCACCATCAAGACAAATAATCATTTATTCAAGTAATCTTTTAGCACACATATCAATTTTATAAATAAATGAAACCAATGATTAATAAGATAAAGATGTGTTCATTGTATGGTTGTATGTCAGAAAAAAATGGTACATAATGCAAATTGTTCAACTTATCCATATTAGTCAATGATAACAATATGCGCATTTAACGCATTTCACAAAGGTTGTTTAGCTATAGATGATAACGCATATGAAATAACATGCAAAACAATAAAATAACATGCAAAGCAATAAAGAAAACAACATTACAACCCAATTGTTTTAAATATATTAGTTCAAATAAAAAGATTTTCGAAACCATGTGTGAAAAAAAGACATATACTATATAGACATTTACTACATGTAATGAATACAAAGAGTATACAAAGCACAATATTAATCAACAATTAACCCCTATTCATTTACTTAACCATGTTTTGTACAAGTATTCAATTGTATTGTATACAAAATATAAATCACATAACACGTTTTTCAATCAAAGATCATTAAAAAAAATCATTTGTATTATATCAACGTTTTATAACAATATTTGTCTCAGCAAAACAATATTAACATATTTTTAAATTGTTGGTTTATTCATTATTTTCTGTAACCGTATCTAGTAGCAAAAGAAAAAAAAATGCATGTAGAATAAAAGTACGAGCAACAAAGTAGAGACAATATGATCAAATATCTTTCAGTGCGTAAAGCAATATGTATTAATAAATATGCAATACACGTAAACACAACATGTGTATCATATATTCGGAGTTTAAAACAACTTGAGATCTAGAGTAGACTTACTTGCAAAGAGATATAAATTTAAAGATCGAGCGTGCTGATAACGTTTTGTATAACAACCGGCTTAGTAGCACAATAAGAACAATAAGCAAAGGAATATAAGAATGTGAAATGGAAAGATAGAACTTGGTGTGTCTTACAATACATTAGGTGCCTCTATTTATAAGCTCTTCAACATCAATGGTATTAACTAAGAAATAAGGAGTTACAAGACCAAGCATAAATGTGGAGGTTACAAGTTAAGGGTTATGAAGAGTAATGAATGTGTACAATCATTACAATAATTATTCATAACAATAATCTATTTGTTTATAGGCTCAAACCAATTATGAATTCTTTTTTTTAAAAGGCAACAACTCGAATAGAACCCTCACAGAGGGAAAAGAAAATTACAATACAAGGCATCTCTCCTCAATTAAGCAAGCTAATTAATAGAGGAAGAGACAAAAAAACAAAACAAACCAACAAGCAAGACAAAAAACTTGCACTACAAAACTAACATGTCCAAAAAACGTCATTAACATAATTTATCGTACAAGTTTGTGATATGTATGAGTCCGAAGATTTAGCTACAAAATCAAGCTTGGGAATGTTTTCAGAATTTTTTTATCGAAATTGTAAGAAGGAACTGTTTGAATTGTTTATTGAAATTGCTTCTCATAAAAGGGTTGTTTAGGATTTGCTTAGTGAAATTGTTTATCATAAAGGGGTTGTTTTGGATTGCTTAATGGAAATGCTTACAAAGTGGTTATTGTTACTCTTCTAGATTTCTAATCGCTTGAGTTGTTTTGAGTATGTTTTAGGTTGTTTCTTTCTTAAATTGATTATTGGATTATTGTACTTTAGGCTGTTTTAGCGTCAACATAGAAAAATTGAGTCGATGGTGATGATTCAATTGATAGTTATTAGAGGAGAAGTATGCAAAAATCGAGAAACTAATTTTGATTTTGGGTATAGTGAAACGCTTTTAGTAGTAACATTTGAGCATACTGAAACTCTTTCGAACAGAATGATTAACTAGGGGTATTAATTCAGCCTTGTGGAAAGGACCGGAACAAAAGTGATCCTAATTTTGTGATTATTTAGGATCATTTCACATCTAGATTTTTATGTAATCAGAAATACTACAATAATCATAATTATCCGATTTCATAATGAAGAAGTACATCCAAACATCCTATTTTACTAGAGCGATGATTATTTCATTTCAAATAGTAACTTCAAATTGCAATGCTGAACACTCTCAAAGGTTCTCTTAGGAAATTGCTACCATTGGGAGTTCTTATGTTATGTAAGTTGAAACAAAATTGACGAGAACTAAAATATCTCTAATGTCGAACACTCTCCAAGTTCCTCTTAGGAAGTCTCTTATGTTATGTTATCCATATTTCGAGCAATAGCTCATATGGTTTGCTTGAGCTGGGGAGGAAGCTCTTGATGAGAATCGTCAAAAGGAACTTGCTAATGAATTCAGAGTTCAAGTAAATTCTATACGAGTTCATTGTTTTTGTATAAATTTGAGCGTCATATATAGGGGTTATTGAACCTAACATGCTCTAATGCGCGTGCAGGTTGTTGATTAGCTCATGAAGAGGCGGAAAGAGACTCAATAGTAACTTTCATCATTTTTTATTGTACTATTTTTTTAGAACCACAATTGTGGCTACATGGCCCCTAGCCCAGAAGGCGTAGCAAGCCCACACAACCAGGTTGGGTCCAGCCCAGAAGGCAATGACACCCTTCCCTTTACGCACATGTGAAGGAAACCCCTATCGCCCTAGACAAGACTCGAACTTGAGACCTTGCCTAGGAGGGTAAAACCTCCCCCAAAGCTCCTTAGGAGACCTCAGGTGGCCAACTGAGCTAAGCTCAGTTGGTTTTTTATTGTACTATTAATTGAAACACATCCAAACATCTTTTGGATTAGGTATATTGAATCTTGACCATCAAGAATTATGATTATTATATCTGCTATATTCCACAAGGTTTATTGAAGGAGACTTTGATGCATATGTCAAGAGGATTCAAAATGTTTGTCTGTGGTGGAGAACCTGAGTTGTTGATGGATTCTCATGTTCTTAAGTGAGTTTTCCACATCATATTTATCATGCACTATACATATTCTGGTTTGCGTGTCTGTATCCATATGCGACCTCTTTATGTGTTGGAATTCATGTCGAAATTAGATCCTTAATTCACATACAAATACCCACGAGGACCTAGAGTTTAAGGGTCCATCCTCTTAGATCAGTCTTATTTTTCCTTTCATAGTGGATCCCATTTAACCGTAGAGAGGGAAAAATGGATAGATTTTCATGCTATGCACGAAAGTTGATTCTCACAGAGTTACGAATGCATTGGCCTAAACTACCTAATTCTTATACTTGACATCTTCCATCTTCTTGTATTATTTCTGTAACCATGGTATGCGTGGAATGGTCCATATTCGATATCCAACTAAGTATTTTGCAAAATTAATCTCATAGCTATGGTTGTGTTGAAAGGACTACAATTTCTGTACATGTTTAAGAAGGATTCCTACAATTTGTCAAAGATTGCAACTTATGACGAAGAGTATGAACAATCTATAAATGGCTCTATTAAATTTTGTGTTTCATGGCTATGGTCATTATTACATATTGGAAGACATATCCTTAAAAAAGTGCAACAAGTAACAAGCAGATAAAAGTTGTGTGCTTCATATTGGTACTCATAGGTTGGTAAGCTCCATTTTTTGCTTTCATCACCTGTCTATTCGCTATACAAGATCGAGCAATCGAAATTGTAGGAAGGGACTGTTTGGATCTCTTATTGAAATTGATTCTCATAAAGGGGCTGTTTAGGATTTGCTTACTGAAATTGTTTATCATAAAGGGGTTGTCTTAATGGAAATGCTTATAAAGGGGTAGTTTGGGATTGTCATTGAAACGTCTGCGCAAGCTTGGGCTCACACACACGTACCAACAAGTGCCATGATCATCATCATGGTTGTATCGAACATTGCAATCGCATGTTCATATCATTGTTTTTTTTATAAAATTCATGGTCAAGATTGCATGAAACTTTGAAACATTAGTCATTAATTATTTGATTTTGATACTAACTGT
>BQNB010007149.1:0-40569 GCA_026074375.1 Tanacetum coccineum | reverse complement strand
CTTTATTTCATTATTCTTCGTCCTCGCTCATGAGGTCCCCCTTATTCATGATGTTGTAAACACAGTGTCTATTTAACACTTGCACCGTGTTTTGCCTTTATACATTGATGTTGGGTCCAGCAGGATTTGGCATTATATCATCATCATCGAGTCCGAGCCCAAAGAGTTCCTCTAGATCAAGACCACCAGATTCCTGCACAGGGAGATATTTGTAAAAGATTCAAGCACAAAAAGTATGTTTTTATACAAAGTAGCAATGTCTACCCCTTCATCTAGAGTCATGTCAACATCAATGAGCTCTTCATCGGGAATCATTTCTGTGAAATCGTAGAGGGGGGCGGGTGAATACGTTTCTTTTATAAACTTAAGACTTTTGTATCAAACAACCAATCAAGTTTATACTACAACAAATATACTAAATAACATCAAACAAAGCATATCATCACAACACAATATACAACACAAACATAGATGTAATGCAAACATAAATATAAAGCGATAAAGGAAAATATAAATGTAAAGCGATAAGTAAAAGAAAGCGCAAACCGGACACGATGATTTATAGTGGTTCAGCTACGAAGCTCCTCTTCGCCCTACTCCACTCCCCAAGTACCCAACTCGATATTTACTTTACTAGATCACACCAATGACCTCTTCAGTCGGAATTATATCCACATCAGTCATCTCTTCATCTTCATCTGGAATCATATCCACATCAATCACCACATCCCAATTCCAATTTCGAAGATTTTCTTCTCTTTGCCTTTGTCGAGGGTCTTGAGGAATCTGAAAATGTGAAAATGTATGAGATATAAAACCAGAAATTATTGTGTTCAATGTGATTTGTATATCTATATAAAAGAAGTTGTTTCATGATGCTTAAAGTTTGTTTTTTTGATTATCCAGAAATGATATGTAACATTTGGACAAAGATGGGCCAACCGGGTTTGGAATGACGGGTGCAGCCGAAATATTGAATGGAAGCAGGTCAAGCATAGCATTGTTTGGGTTTGGTGCGTTCATTTTCTTTGATGTTTGTTGGTTATTTAGTAAGCAGTAGCCAAGTAAATGAGTGAAGTGATGCCTGAATGTTGATTCAATGGCTTTTTATAGTACACTATATTGAGATAAAATTAGGTAAATGGCTGAAAATCTGGAATTATAACAATAGTAACTGTTGTGGTTTATATCAGAAATAATAAATATCCCTGGTTTTTAGTCAAAAGATTATATATGTATCCTAAATTTTTAAGGCTTTATGGAGGGAAGTCATGAAGTTTGTTCAATAAAACAGTAGTATAAAACATAAATGTGAAGCCTTAATCTATACTACTGTAAATCTGGAAAATTAACAATATATGTATGCTGATTTTTCAGGTTTTATGGAGGAAAATCATGAAGTTTTATGGAGGGAAACATGAAAAATCAAGAAAAAATTGTGTCAAGCCCGAACAACTGCAGAAACCAATTTGTCTTTTTGATTGTTTGGTTGTACATCATGCAAAAAATAATTGTGTGGAGATCTTTGCATATTTGCATAAGATGTTGTACATCATGCATTAAAATTTGTATTGCTTAAAAATGTGTGCTAAATTTTAATCTTTGCATAAGATGTTGTACATCATGCATTAATTTTTGTATTACTTAAAAATTTGCATTGCATTTATGAAGAGAGAGATTCCAAAATACTTTATATGTAGTATAGATTTACAAAACTATGTTTTTACAAAGATTGTATAATTTTATGAATAAAATAAATTTGTAGATTGTGTGTTAAGTGGTTGTTTGTTTCGGCTTATGAAACATAAGCTTCTTTAGGCTCATTTCGGCTTATATTTTATAAGCCCCAATTTTATGGGTTATTTATCCCCTGTGCATGAGTAGTTCACTGGTTCTCATATTTCAACTGCATTTGTATTGGTAAAGATGATAATAGCCAATCTGCTATAGTGTTATGCATTGTTTAATAATAAGTTTAGTATGTTGGCCAAGAGAATGAATACTGTGTGAAATGTATTGCAAGTGTGAGTATGTAACTGGTTAGCTACCGTTCAATCAAGGCTTATTATGATCTAAAACTGATGTGATTTTGAACCATGTAGCTGGTTACACGTGATAGTTTAATTAAAATAAGTTTCTTATGTGTGTAATGACTCTAATCGCATACGAGTATGACCATTGAAAATATTTTTTTTTTGTTTTGCTTTTTAGGTAGCCTAAGTCTTTGAGCTTTTAGATGAAGTTGTTGGCTGCTATTTAATCTTCTATAAAGCGAGCCAAATATTTTATGTGTTCTTTGGACTTTGTTGATATTTTTTTTATGAAGACCTCAAGTTTGTGGTATTTTTTTAAATTTGTATGAGATTTTGGCGTTTTTATTGTCTGAAACTAATGGCTTCATGTTTTAGCATTTTCTCCGATTTTTGAGTTGCAAATGGATAAATATAGAGTTCAATGTTCAACTCTTTGTTCTTTAGGCATAAATAATTATTCGTTATTGCTCTAAAAACAGTGATTACTTAATTTATATTATATCAACATATGCAGTTTGAGTTATTGAAACATCTGCGCAAGCTTGGGATGACACACACGTACCAGCAAGTGCCATGATCATCATGAATGACATGCTCTTTTCTGGTTGTACCCTTCTTTAATATCGTGTGAGATGCTAGACGTTTTGGCTTTTATATGAAAATGGGTCACGTAATCAAGTTGTAGGTTGACACAGGTTGAGATGATGTTTTGGCTTTTATATCAAAATGGGTCAAGTAATCAAGTTGTAGGTTAACACATGTTGAGATGACATACAAACATCTTAGTTAGATCAAATTACATCTTGAATGATATGCTATTTCGTCGCCACACAAAAATTAATTTAGTTGGTTCAAAAGACACTAAGCAAACATCTTATTTAGATCAAATTACATCATGAATGATATGCTATTTCGTCTCCACACAAAAATTAATTTAGTTGGTTCAACGTTTCCTGAACATTGCATGTTCAAATCATAGTTTTTTTATAGAATTCATGGTCAAGATTGCATGAAACTCTGAAGAATTAGTCATTAATTATTTGATTTTGATTCAAACTGTTATGTTGCATCTTAGAAAGTATGTTTGGATTAGTATAATAGTTTCACTCCAACTTTAGAAAGTATGTTTGGATTAGCTAAATTTGGGTAAAATTTTAAACCTGACGTGTAGTTATATATAGTATGACATAGTATGCCATGTTTTATTTTGAAAGTGTTTTACAACGCCACGCATTAGTCCAGGCTTAGGCTTAAGGCTGGACGTGAGATTTTTGAGTGAAGAAAACTCGTGTTGGCGTGTAGGCTTTTTTGATATTCTTTTTCAGGTATAAAATCTTATTTCTTATAAGGAAATGTAATTAGAGGTATGACAATAGATAGGTTCTTGACTTTATTCTATATGTATGATACTTTTTGTAATATCTCATTTTATGTTTTATGTGGTATATAAATTATTATAAATTTTTGATTTAGGGTTGATATTTTGTGCCGCCTTATGTATCGCCTTATATACGCCTGGTTCGTCATCGGATCGCAAAGGAGTGTGGCTTGCTCACAGGCGCCTCGCCATCGCCGCACTGCTATGTTTAACCTTGGTTGTATATGTGTTATTAGTTTCTGGGTTGGGTACCAGGGTGTGTGTAAAAATCACCCCAACCAAAAATCAAATTGTCCCCCATGTCACAACACTAAAATTTAAAACTTTTTTCCACTTTTATCTTATTATATTTCATTTTCTAAAGTGACATATACTCGATTTTTCATTACGAGCCCTTTTTTGATCCTTGTATTTTGCGTATTTTGTTGCTATTGACGAAATTTTTTTCTTTGTGCCCCGTACTATTCAATGTCCTGGTTCCGCCAATGACTCAGTTGTAGGTTATACACATGTTGAGATGACATCAAACATCTTAAGTTAGTTCAAATTCATCATGAATGTTATGCTTATATTGTCGCCAGCACAAACATTTAAACTATTAGTTGTTCATGACACTAAAAAAAATATCTTGTTTAGATCAAATGACATTCTGAATGATAGCTATTTCGTCTCCACTCAAAATTCATTTAGCTTGGTTTCAAACGTTTCTGGAACGTTGTGGATAACATGTTCAAAAATCATAGTTTTTTTTTATAAAATTCATGGTCAAGATTGCATGAAACTTTGAAACATTAGTCATTAATTATTTGATTTTGATACTAACTGTTATGTTGCATAATAAATCTTGATATATAGTCTGAAATGTGGATGATTAGTATAATGGTTTCACTCCAACTTTAGAAAGTATGTTTGGATGAGATAAATTTGGGTAAAATTTTGAACCTGACGTGTAGTTATAGGGTAAAAAGCATACATATTACGTACTTAAAACTATAATCATTTATACTTCTACTAATTCTTAAATAAGTCTATTTAACAGTATGCCAACGGTCAGCAATTTTACTTGATTTTGTTCATTTCTTATGTGTAACGGTAACTGTAGTCAAAAAAACGTCTAAAACGTTGTCATTTTGTTGTTCTATATGGTGATGTGTAATTTTGTACATGGTGATGTGTAATTTTTTGTACATGGTGATGTGTAATTTTTTTTTAAATATATATAAAAAAATATTTTTTAAAAAAATATTCGAAAAGAATATTTTAAAAAAATATTCGAAAAAAATATTTCTACTTCGAAAAATTTTATATAAGTTTTATCCTCTTCGAAGTATAAAATACTTCTGAAATTTTTTTTTTAAATTTTTATAAAATAAAATTGGATACTTCGGAAATAAAAAATTTTATACTTCGAAATTTATTTTTATTTCGAAAAAAAAAATTTCTATACTTCGAATTTTTTTTTTTTATTTCGAAGTTAGAAAAAAAAAGGAAGTATACAATTTTTTTTATTTAGATGTATAAAATTTTTCGAAGTTTATAATATTGTTATAAGTAAATTTTCGAAGTATAAAAATTTTTATAAATTTTTTTTATTTCGAAGTATAAAAAAAAGAAATTTTATAAAAAGTTTAAAAAATTTTATAAAAAAAAGAATTTTTAGTGAGTTGGGTGAGGGTGTGGTTTTTTTTTTTTTGTCAAAAATACAAAAAAAAAGGGTTTATTTATTTTTTAGGGTAAAAGCCATAAATACACTATGTAATCTATTTATAAATCTCTTTTATACTGTCTTATGAAATAGTGACATGAAGAATAAAATATAAAAGTAATATCGGAAGAACAAATTTTTCCTCGCGTAACAAGGTAACTTGTTATTGCGGGTTTCATAGTGTAAGTTAATGAGTTGGTATACCGAAATTCGTAGTGAGATATGAATGAGTTCAAACAGGCTGTGTTCATGGAGTATTTTAATGGCTTTTCTCACGTATGTTATATATTGTATGCCCATGTTTTATCTTTGAATGTGTTTTAAATATATTATGGCACTAGAAAAGTCTAATTTAAAATACATGATATTTTTGCTCATCTTTACATGGACAAGTTATGAATCAGGCAACTATTTGCTACTTTAGGTTGTGTTAAAGTGCATGTGTTCCAATTAATGTTCTTCTCTTACAAGATTGCTAATGAGAACGCCATTTTTGAAAATGTGATCTGGGAAGTCGCAAGGCCTTTTTCTGAGATCATGTGATACTCCTTTTCGATTTTTATTATTGTTTATGTTGTATATTAGGGGACACTATACCATAACTTTTAGTTTGTTGATCTTTTTATATGTTGTTAATGTGATGATTCAGATATTGTAACGATAAGTTAACTCTTAACTTTTGAGTAAAAGGTTAATTTGTCCATGTACGCAAGGAGTGTGTTTTTCTGTGTGTATGTTTGTTTATATGCTCTTATTTTGTTAGATATATGTACCTTTATGTATGTGCACATCTTGAATGGCGGGTTGTATGTTTGCTGAAATGGTGGCTCAAGGGTAAGGAAGTACAGCTTGGCTTTAGGCTCCTATATTTTTTAGGCCTCAAATTTGTAGGATAGCGATTGTAAATATATATCATTTAACTACAATCGCATGTTTTGCAGTAGTCTATAGAGATATGATTATTTAAGGCCCTAATTAGCTGATACACAATCAAAGTTTTGGGCTTTTATGTTTCCATTTTTCATTTTTAAGCCTATGAGTTGTAAAAATTTAAGCCTAAATATATTAAGTATATATATGACCCATTTTTCATGAAAATAAGCAAAAGTTAAATTAATTCGTGTGATAACAACCATTTACCATTTACATTGATCGACGGACAATTTATTTTTTCACAAACATAAACTACTTTCTTATGTAGTTTTATCTTATTCTATTCATGTTATTATCTTAATTAGAAAGTTGTTTTAAAGGATGTTTTAGTTTTCGCTAAAAAGATTTTGCTATAAGTAAAACGAACGTGGAACAGAAATTTAAAAGGAAAACGAGCTATTTGTATAAAGATGTGGACATTGGTAAACTATTAGATAGTCGACAGAATAGGACTTCAAAAACGATTTACTTCTGATACCTTGCCAGATCTATGCTAATTTCATCAATAGAAATTAATATTTGACCAATTTATATGTCATGAAAGGTATTTTTATTTATACTATTGCATTGAAAATTTAATATTCCAAGATTAATAACAGAAGCTAAAATTAATACTCCCTCGTCCCATATTAATGTGTCCATTTTTGAATTTTTGAATATGGGTTTTTCTAACATGTGCCCCAGGGGCACATGTTAAGGTGGGGACACATGTCACAACTGATTGGCCAGCAGTTATTGTTATTAATCATTATCAGGCCTCACAAATAACTGCTGGCCAATCAGGCTGTGACACAGAGCCTGATGTCCTCACCTTAACATGTGTCCATGGGGCACATATTAGAAAAACCCTTTACATATATTCTGGCACTAGAAAGTATATTAAAATACATGATATTCTTTTGATCAATCTTTACATGACTAAGTTATGAATCAGGCAACTATTTGCTACTTTAGGTTGTGTTAAAGTGCATGTGTTCCAATTAATGTTCTTCTCTTACAATATTGCTAATGAGAACGCCATTTTTGGAAATGTGATCTGGGAAGTCACAAGGCCTTTTTTTGAGATCATGTAATACTCCTTTAGACACTCTTTTTGATTTTTATTATTGTTTATGTTGTATATTATGGGACACTATACCATAACTTTTAGTGTGTTGGTCTTTTTATATGTTGTTAATTGATGATTCAGATATTGTAGCGATAAGTTAACTCTTAGGGTTAACTTTTGAGTAAAAGGTTAATTTGTCAATGTACGTAGGGAGTGTGTTTTTCTGTGTGCATGTTTGTTTATATGCTCTTATTTTGTTAGATATATGTACCTTGAAACACATACTGTTGATATGTATGGCTGCACATACTTAAGGGGTTGTATCCTTGTATGTTTGTGTGTATCATGATAAGTTCTGGTGATTATTGTTTACCTGTAGTTTAATAATATCAAAATAACTACTTTATTTTGTTAGTTTTTGTCTGTTTGAATATTAATATGTCGGTCTTACTTGAGAATTAGTTGTTTATATTGTTTTGTAGTAAAATTGAATCAATGCTAACAAGGCTTTTTAAAATCTGGTTTGTAGGTCTATTGAAATGGAAGACCGGAGACAGGCAATGGTTCTTTTCTTGCCCAGGGATAGAAGGTATCCAAGCGAAATATTATTTGCACCTATGCACGGCTACTTGAAGGCAACTGGAAAAGACCGTATCATTACTTGCAACTCACGTAACAGTTGGGTAAAAAAAATCTCATGTATTACCTACGCCGTGCACCCTCTGGTCAACGCACGGATTAGGTGATGCATGAGTATACTCTCGACGAGGGGGAGCTTAGGAGATGCAATCATGTGAAAAGATTACTACAATGTGTGCATTTTTTTTAAAGCGGGCGGTCCAAAGATTGGTCAGGAGTATAGTGTTCCATTTGTTGAAGAAGAATGGGCTGACGATGAATATGTAAACGTTGATGCACTTTTGGTGCATAACACTAACACGTTTGTGAATTAGCCTAACCCAACAAGTGTTATCACAACCAAACCTGTGAATGTTCCTCTAATGGCTCAGATTAATCCGGTCAACGATGGGAGTATTGACCAGAGGGTTGCAAATGAACTGTTTGGAGGAGCCACACCAATTACCGTCATAACATATTATCAGAAACATGTTTATTTGTGAGGCTTAATTACTTTTAATGTGATTTTCAGCGGTTTACTTCTTATATGATCTTTCACCAATTACCGTTACCATTAAAAAGGAAAGACGCAGATTCCTCTACTTTATAACTTGCTTATGTGCGGTTATTGGTGGTACATTTGCTTTAACAGGTTCGTCACTTTGCCTAAATCTGCTTCTAGATATTTAAAATCTACAATTCACATAAAGGTAAATGAATCATAGCACTAGAGGTGGAAATAAGACTGGGGCGGTGGGTTTGTATATTGGGTCAAAACTGTTTTGGGTCAAAATGTGTAATTCTTTGTATTGGTTGAAACAGGTAGTGTTAATGTTAGTACAAAATGTGTTACGGACTAAAAGGATGGATTTTATGTTACTATTGGGCTGGGCCAATGGGTTGGATCTTGTACTAAACCAAGTGATGATTTAAATTCCCTGCACAAATAAAGACAAACCGTTAGTCTTACCACGGGGATGGACCTCACGGTTAGACTCCGGCGTGAGAGTAAGTATACATATTTGTCAGAGAAATGTCAGAGTATGTGTGTGTGAAAAATGGTTTAAAGAGAATGTGTACCTCGTGGGTGTCAGAGTACCCCTATTTATAGGTGAGCGAAATATTAGGTTTTCATAGTATTTCGCTTATTTCTGTTATTGGGCTGAAGTGGGACCCTTATTGGATAAGATCCGTTAAAAACCATTAAATGCGGCGCTATTCCCTCTGCGACGCTGTTGATCCGCGGAGGTTTTATTTACGCCCAGACCTCTGCTTTCCCGGCCGTGCCAATATACGGAATTTTGGCCTTTGTTCTGGCCCATTATGTTTGTGTATGGTTTTATTTGCTTGTAATTGGGCCTGGGTCCATTTGTTATTAATAGGGTTCAGGCCCCGAGCCTGTACACCTATTATACGTCATCAAGTCCCCCCCCCCCCCCAGTCTAGTATGCCTATTGCGTGCGATTTTGTTGTGTGCGGTTGGTATTGCTAGACTTAGGTTCCGTTGCTTTCCCGTGTTGTATTTTACTTCCGCGGTCTCATTTACGTGACTGACGTGGTTCATTTGTGGCGTTTTATTTTCTGACTGATTTGACTGGCTAGTCTAACTTCTTAACTGTCATCACTATCTTTTACCTCTCATCTTGACCGTTGACTCGAAGGTCATTGCCACGTGTAAGCATCTGAAGGGGATTCGTATTTACTATACCGAGGGTATAAATAGTCGGTGTGGTTTTCACTGTTTTCTTTTTCATCTTCTTCACCTATAATCGCCATTGTCAAAAATTCTTCAAGCTCTTCAAATTTGTATCTTTTATGTCTTGCTTCGAGGAATTTTTGGCTTTCAGGTTAGACCTTCATCCTTGTTTACTTTATCATGAGCAGTATAACAGATATTAAGTCGGTTCTTACCCTAAAAGCCCTAAAAAAAATTTGTGAAACCTATCATATTCCCGATGAAGTTCATCCACAAATACCTAGCGCCAACCAGACAATCCATGATATGCCCACTGGTAAAATATGTGTATATACTAGGTTCTTCGAGTATGCTAACTTTCGGTTACCACTTTTCACTTTCCTTGTGAACGTGCTTAAACACTATCGTATCCATATATCTCAACTCTCCGTCATTGGTGCGGCCAATGTATCTCATTTTGAGATTCTTTGTCGCGTCCATGGTTTTGAGCCCACGGTTGGATTGTTTCGTTGTTTTTATGTTAACTCTAAAAACAAAGGTTGGGTATCGTTTAGTAAGCGGCCGGGGAACACCGCTACTTGCTATACCAAGCCTTTAGATTCGTTGAAAAATTGGAACGACCGTTTCTTTTGGGCTGACTCTTTTGCTTGTCCTGCTTCCTTTCTGTGGAATACTAGCACAACTGTGTCGAAGGACCCCTTCCCTAAGTCTTCTCAATATAACGCGAAGCATTATGCTACCCTTGTTGCACATCCGACTCCTTTTCATAAGTATCCGGAACCATTTCTTTGTCTAGTGGGAATTAGCCGCTATTATACTTTAGATGAGAATACTTATCCTCAATTTCTACGTGATAACGATGAGGGTGGGTGTTCATTTGTTATGCTTTGTTTATGTTATACTTTTTGATCATATTTTCTAACTGTTTACACACATTTTTTTTGTAGAAATGGATTTGTTTGCGTTCATTCGTACTGCCGATCCAACAAAGGTCAGGGTTGGTGAGAGGCAGCGTGGTGATGACGAACCAAAACTGCTAGATGCCACCGTTGGTCGCACTGTTCCTTTGCTCTCAGTCGCACCTGCCCGTGCCGAAAGTGAGCTTGATGCCAGTGTTAACAGGCTATTTGATGAGGAAGGTAGTGGTAATCAGGAAGGGCAGATTGATTCCGCTGGTGGAAATCAGGGTGCTGGTATTCAGTTTGCTGGTGAGGCCCTAGAGGTTGTTGCTGAGGATGTGGCCCCACTACCACTAAGACAAAAAAAGAAACGGAAAACTCTTGTTGATGATGACGGCGAACCCTCTCATCCCGCTAAGAAATTGAGAGATGATCATGGGGCTCCAGGTGGTCCTACTGTGGGAGGCAAGTCACGATCGACCGTCCAACGTTTGCTTGCCGGGGTGGTGTTGAATGCGGAGGTCAGGGGTGAGGTTATACCCACTTTGCCATTTGTGGTATCTTCCGTGTCTGCTACGCCGGAGCGTAAGAAGGAGGATCACATTGACACTTTGGCTGGGGCTAACCTCCGCACTATTGGAGCTTCACAAAGGTTCATTATTTCCTCGGACTCTTCTTATCATTCTGGTACTCGTATTGCGGAGACTGAAGTTGATTCTCTTATTAGGTCCTCGGCTCCAGCCATGATAACTGCCACTACTGTTACCGCGACAGCTGATGCTACTACGGTTGTTAAGGAAACGGTGACGAAGCCTTCTTTGTTTGCCGTTGCTTCGTCTTTCGCTGGTGAAACGGAGCCCACCCTGAGCGGTTTTTCTGACCTTACTGGCGGTGATCTTTTGGTTGGCGGTATTCGCACCGTTGTTGACCCTGACTCCGATCTCCAAAAAGTGTATGTGCCGCGATGGAATGTAACGAACGGGTCACTCCTTGATGATAGTCGGGTTTGTTGCGAGATGGTGGACGAGTTTGCGCCACCCAAGTTCTTTGCATCTGTGCGTGGAATGGAGCATGACTAACTTTTTGCTGAGTTTAATGTAGGGGCCGCACGTCAGATGACTTTGGGTGCTGAGGTGAGGATGCGGGCTGAATACAATATTAAGGAGAAAAGGAAGTTGAAATCTGTTGTAGATGAGAAAGACATCTTGTTGAAGGCTAGGGATAAGGAGATTGAGAGTCTCAGAGCACAGTTGCTTGTGAAGGAAGCGGAGGCCACGGAGGCTATCCGTCTCCGTGCTAAAGCCGCTAAATTTGAATTTGCTGAGAAATCTCTCCGTGATGAGGCGCAGTTTCTAAAAGATCGCAACACTAGCCTGGAAAAGGAGAGGAGTGAGTTAGACGTTAGGGTAGCTGTCTTGTAGCTACGGTTAAAGTCAGGGAGCAAGAGGCTGTTGATTCGGACGCCATGGTCACATCTGTTAAATTACAGAATGACAGTCTTGCTGATCAGGTATATACTTTTATGCTTAAAATTCCCTCCTCTTTTTTTATATCTTCATGTTTTCACGTAATCTGCAGGTGTGTGAGCTGGAAACTTCTTCTGCCGGACTTTGTGAAAAGGTTGCGGTGTACGAGAGCTGTATGAGTCGGCTTGAGAAGTTCCAGGATGAACAGATGTCGATTGTGCATGATAAGTTTAATAAGCTAGATGCTGACTTTGTTAAGACGTACCTTCATCTAGAGGAAAAGTTCTACCATCACCTCTTAACTACCATTGCTGGGCGTAGGTGGCTTCTTACTCATGGCGTGAAGCTCACTGTTTTTAAATGTCTTAACTCTCCGGAGTATCTTTCTGTTCTGTGGGCGGCCATCAGCAAAACCATTGAGAAGGGCATGCATGATGGTTTGGTTGCCGAAATTACTCACGGTCGTGAAGGTAGGGTCCTTGCAGATGTTGTCGCGTTTAACCCTTTCGCGAAAAGTGATTTCTCTTTCGCTTTGCAAGAGGTTCAAAATGTGAACTTTTCTCTATTTACTGAGTTGATGTCTCACAAAGATGCAAGTATTGAGACTGTGATGGACCTTCTTCGTTTAGATGAAGCCCTTGCGGAGAGGTTGGGCTTAAATGAATTGCAGCCGCATGTTGACCAGCTAATGGTTCCTGTTCATCACTCGCCTGATCAAATTGTTATCGGTGCCAGAGCCCTGTCTCTTTCTCTGGATGTTTCTCATGGATGGGTTCAGAGGATTAGAGAAAATATTGCCAATAACATATCAGCTCTTCGTGACGTCTTTGTTTCATTTTCTAAGCCTTTGTCTGTTGTGGCTTTGGAAGGTACGAGGGTACTTCTAATGTTGCTATTGATACTACCACTGCTTTATCCATGACCTTTGCTTCCGCTAGCACCATTCCGCCCATTTCTACGGATGATTACGAGATTTTGCATGTGGATGGTCAAGAGGGTATTGCTGTGGATGTGGCAGACAGGTACAGTTGCGGATGTGAACCCCTTTCCAAATGTTGAAGATGCAGAGTTGAATCTTTCAGAATGACCCTTTCCTTTACTTAAACTGTCTTTCTAGGGTAACGTGTCGTGGCCGTGAGTGGTCTTTTTGTTACGGCCGCTTTGTATGTTAGAAATTTTTAATAGTTTGTTTTTGTACTGTGGTCACATATGACTTTTTTGAATGGCGGTTAAATGTACTTGTACACTTTTGATGTTTTAGTATTTAATCGTGAATTTACTATCTTTTTGAAATATGATGGCATGTTCGTTTTGATGGCCTTTGTTTGAATACTTGTGGGTTATTCTCCCTATACTGCTATCTTTTAATATCACTATTGCGCATTTGTGATGATAGACTTAGTGAAATATTCATGGAATGTTTTTCAGTATTGGGCTTGCAATGCCTCTTATATACTTTTGAGTGGATTGTTGGGTTACTCATCCCTTTTGTTATACGGAGTAACATTAGTTAGGTCGTGCCCTATTGCGTGCGCGTCTTAATCACAAATATCATAATTTTTCAAAGTAAATAACAGGAATTTAAAGTAAAAGTTGTGAAGGTAGCTAGGCTTCACTTTCATTAAAATTTTCAAAAAAAAATATTACAGTGCACAAAGTAACATAAATTGAAGTACGTCATCCCCACTGCGAATTCCGCATGGGTAAGTTGTCTACATGCCGTGAACATAACACCTTTTGAGATGGCTAACATTCCAAGTTTGCGGAAGCTATTTTTTGTCACGATCCTTTAACTTGTATGCCCCCTTTCCAAGTGCTTCTGTGACCTCGTATGGTCCTTCACACTTAAGTCCGAGCTTACCCCCATCTTTCGCGCGGATTGCTTTATTATTCCGGTAAACAAAGTCTCTTGGGTGAAAGCTTGTGCCTCAGACCCTGGCGTTGTATTATTTTTCCATCCTGGCTTTGCTTCTAGCTTCCTGGATTGCTGCCTGCTCTCTTTTTTCTTCTAAAAGGTCCAAGTTAATTCCTAAGTCTTTATTGTTCTTGATCATATCCACTTCCGCAGTTCTTAAGGTTGGCATGCCAATTTCCACTAGGACCACTGCTTCTGTTCCATATGTTAGTGAGAATGGTGTTTCTTCATTGCTTGATTTGATCATTGTTCGATGTGCTCATAAGACGTGCGGAATCTCTTCAACCTAATTTTTATTTTCCTCCCCCAATCGTGCCTTGATTCCCTCCCCTAAACTTCTGTTCGCCCTTTTTACCAAGCCGTTGGTTTGAGGATGTTTAACGGAGGCGAAGCATTGGCGGATATTTAGCTTTTCACACTAGTCTTTAAATGGGTTATCCCTGAACTGCTTCCCGTTGTCAGATACTATTTCTCCCGGAAGGCTAAATCTACATACCACATTATCACATACAAATTTTTTAACCTGGGCTCCCGTTATGGTTGCCACGGGTTTTGCTTCTATCCATTTGGTAAAGTAGTCCATAGCTACTATTAGGAACTTGACTTTGCCGGGGCCTTCCGGAAAAGGTCCAGCTATATCGATCCCCCATTTGTAAAATGGCCATGGGGACGTAATGGGTGTTAGCTTCTCCTGCTGATTCTTTAGCACGGGACGGTGAACCTGACAGTCACTACATTCTCTTATCAAATTTCTAGCATCCGTATGCATGGTTGGCCAATAGTACCCTAACATTAAAGCCTTTGCCACCACAGACCTTGGTCCTGAGTGCATGCTACATGATCCCTCATGGATTTCTCTTAGAATGTAGTTTGCTTGGAGTGGCCCTACACACCACAACCATGGCCCAAGAAAATACTTCTTGTAAAGCGTTTCGTTTATTACCGCATACCTTCCTGCCTTGCGGCGTATAGCTCTTGCCTTATTCTTTTCCTCAGGAAGGATCCCTTCTGTTAGATATTCGTAGACTGGGGTCATCTAGGTGTGTCCCTCTTCTTCCACTACCGCTAGTATTTCTTGCTCATCTATTGACTTTTCCTTTAGTTCTTCCACAAGTACTTGTTTTCTTAGGTGGGCAAAGCTTGTAGATGCTATCTTGCTTAACGCGTCTGCTTTTTTGTTTTCTCCTCTAGGTACTTGTTTGATGGAGAATTCTTGGAAAGTACTAGCGAGATTTTTTTACCTTTTCTAGGTATTTGATCATGCTTGATTCTTTTGCTACGTATACTTCATTTACCTGGTTGGCTACGAGTTTGGAATCTACATTTGCTTGGAGATTTTGTATTCTTATTTGCCTGGCTATGCGGAGGTCGGCTATTGGGTGAATTCTACTCCTTCCGGACTTGTGATTATTAAACCGGCCCCGGAACCGTCGATGCATGATGATCCGTTCGTAAATAATACCCATGGGTCCGGAGGCTCTTCCTTTTCTTACATTGGTGTATCTGACGTGTCATCCTCCGGGTGTTCTACGATGAAGTCCGCCAGAATTTGCCCTTTTACCGACGTTCTTGGCCTGTACTGAATGTCGTATTCCTCTAATTCAAATCTCCATTTAAGCCGCCTCCCTGTCACTTCCGGATTGGACAATAGCTGCCTTATGGGTTTGTCAATGATTACAACCAGTGTGTGTGCTTGGAAATATCTTTTTAACCGTTTGCTGGCACTTACCAAAGCAAGTATTAATTTTTCCATCGGAGTGTAATTAATTTATGGGCCCTGTAGCGCACGACTAACGAAGTAAATAGGCATTTGCTTCCCGTCCCTTTTAGTCATAAGGACCGCGTTGATGGCCTCTCCTGCGGCTGCTAGGTACATGATCAGTTCTTCTTTTTCTGTTGGCGCGGCTAGCATTGGTAGTTCGGCTATTGATTGCTTCATTTGTTTAAATGTTGTTTCTGCTTCTGCGGTCCATTGAAAATCGCTTTTCTTCGTGCATTTTTTAAGGTTTTAAAGAATGGCAAGGATTTCTCCGCAGATTTAGATAGAAACCTGTTCAGGCTTGCCAATTTTCCATTTAGCTTTTGCACATCCTTTAAACATCTTGGAGATTGCAGGTTAAGGACCGCTTCTACCTTGTCCGGACATACTCTTAGTCCATCCGCATCCACTTTGTACCCTAATAAAGTGCCTTCCCTCATCCCAAAGGCACATTTTTT
This sequence comes from Tanacetum coccineum, assembly GCA_026074375.1. Lineage (NCBI taxonomy): Eukaryota > Viridiplantae > Streptophyta > Magnoliopsida > Asterales > Asteraceae > Tanacetum > Tanacetum coccineum. Next base: position 24,661 of record BQNB010007149.1, on the reverse strand, counting down.
AGGATTTAACTTCATGTTTATCTCCCTAAGAGTTCTAAATGTTTCTTCTATGTCTCTGATCACTTCTTTTTCTGTTCGGCTCTTAATGACCAGATCATCGACATATACTTCCAAGTTTCGCCCAATCTACCTTTGGAAAGCCTTATCCACCAGGCGCTGGTAGGTTGCTCCAACATTCTTCAGTCCGAGCGGCATTTTTGAATAACAAAGTATTCCTTGACTTGTTATGAACGCTGTTTTCTCCTCGTCCTCTTCCGCCATTTTTATTTAGTGATATCCTTTGTATGCATCCAGGAAGCATTTGAAAGGGTATCCGCAGAGGGACTCCACCTTCCAATCTATTTCTGGTAATGGGTAGCCGTCTTTGGGGCACGCTTTGTTTAGATCTTTGAAATCTACACACATTCTCCAACTGTTGTCGTGTTTTTTTTACCATAACTGGATTTGACAGCCAATTATGATAATGGACTTCCTTCATAATACCAGCGTCTACCAACTTTTCTACTTCTTTACAAATTGCTTTGTTATTTTCCGGTGCCTGTCCCCTTTTATTTTGTCTAACTAGTAAGCATCCTTCACGGATGTTAAGTCTGTGTTCGGCTATGTGCCGCAGAACTCCGGTCATGTCCAACGGTTTCTAAGCAAACACGTCAAGGTGACGTCTTAAAAGCCCGCATAGCTCTTTTCGCCCTTCCTTCGTAAGAGTTGAGCCTATCGCTACGGTTTATTTTAGATACTCTGGGTGAATTGCCACCTGAACTTTTCTTCTGGGACCTGGTTGGATGACGGCTGCGGCCCTTACCTGGTTCTGAAAACCAACGAGCAATCTAGTGGATAATCCTGTTCTGGTGACTATTCTGCCAATTACTGGGAATTTTAGCATTTCGTGTGCCGTGGATGGGATTGCTCGGATTTTCCTTACCTCTGGTCTTCCTATAATCCCGTTGTAGGGAGACGACGACCTTACAATCATGAAATTCATCCAAGCGAAAGTTGAGTGTTCCTCATCACCTATTTTTACTAGCAACGATATTTGTCCCAGCGGCCATATTATTTCTCCGTTGAACCCGACCAAGGGTGTGGTTGCAGGGACCATCTGATTTTTAACCTCTGGGCGAAACCTATTGAAGCAATGCTCATACAAAATTTTTGAGGAGGAACCTCTGTCCACATACATGCGATGTACGCAATGTCCTCCCATTTCGGCTTCAATAATCATGGGGCCCTTCGTTTCGTCCTCTTCTCCTAGTGGGGGAAAGGAGATTACTGACTCCGGGGAGAAAGTTTGAGTAATCCTTTGCCTTGCTATCTTCTGCCATAGTTGGACCATTAGTATTGCCAGCGCCTTATCTTTTGCTGGGGCTTCCCCCTTTTTTGCTGCCTTTGCCTGTTCTTTTCCATTGTTTTGCTTCAATTCCTTAATTAGATGTGACAGCTTTCCGGCCTTTAGCATTTCTTCTATTTGTCTTTTTAGGTGCATACACTCATCAGTGGTGTGTCCTACTTCCCTGTGAAACTCGCAGAATTTGCTAGCATTTCTTTTCTCTAATGGGGTTGTCATTGGTGGAGGAGGTTTGAACTCTCCTTTGTCCAAAGCCAGAATTTCTTTGGGTGTCTTTGTTTGGAGAGTGAATATGTCTTGCTTCCGCTCCGTTCTTTGTTGGCTGCGGAAGCTTCCCTTCTTGAAGTTTTGTTTATGTCTAGCTTCTTGCTGTTTCTAAGACGGAAATGACTTCTTCCTTTCGCGGTTAAAGGCCGCTACCTCTCCTCTGAGGAACGCCGTGGTTACCCTCATCATTTCGTCCATTGACATGGGGATGTGGTCATGTAGTCACTTGATTAACTCGGGGTTGGTAATTCCGTGCATGAATCCGAAGATTTTCATGCATTCTGGAGCGCCTTTTACGTCCCTGCATTCAAGCTTGTACATCCGTACGAATTCCTCTGTGGATTCCCCGTCCCTCTGTTTAATATTGTGAATTTCGACCGGATCTTTGATGCATTTTTTCTGTTGGAGATAGTTTTCTAAAAATCCTTTCCTCAGATCGTCATAATTGTCAATTGACTCTTTTGGGAGGTCGTCAAACCACACCCTGGCATTTCCAGTGAGTGTGAAGTTGAACATGTGGCATCAGGTTGGCATTTCCCAACCTTCCGTCTTGGCGGCTGCTTGAAAGATTTTCAAATGATCTTCCGCTCTGAGTTTCTTGAATGTATGGATTCATTCCTCTCTTTGCCGCCTAGCCTATGAAATACGCCTTTCTCTAATCTTTTGAACACTGTTCTTCTCTCCGGGTCTTTCTCCCTTAGTGACTTGGAGCGTCTGTGCCCATGTTCCGGGCTTCCGGAGTTGCTTCGAGCATGACTAGGCCCCAGCCTTTCCTTAAGGGTTCTTCTTCGACTCGGCGTTCCTGACACGGAATGTCGTGAGGTTACTTCAAAGTTAAGGCGGGCCTTTACTGCTTTGAGCTTTTCTTGCTGCGCCTTGGTGCACTTTTTCAGCTATGATTGGCATAATTTAATGGTAATTCTTTTCACAGTATTCCCGCAAAGCTTCGTCAGAAACAGGTCTGACTAAGTTTTGTGGGACTTGCTCCTTTCCTAGCATGTCCCTCACGGCGGACATGGGTTGGCTAAATGGAGTTTGTTCGTTATTGCTCATGGCGAGTATTTTAGGAAACGCGGTTGTACTCGCGGTCCCACGGATGACGCCAACTTGTTAGTACAAAATGTGTTACGGACTAAAAGGATGGATTTGATGTTACTATTGGGCTGGGCCAATGGGTTGGATCTTGTACTAAACCAAGTGATGATCTAAATTCACTGCACAAATAAAGACAAACCGTTAGTCTTACCGCGGGGACGGACCCCACGGTTAGACTCCGGCGTGAGAGTAAGTAAACATATTTGTCAGAGAAATGTCAGAGTATGTCTGTGTGAAAAATGGTTTAAATGGAATGTGTACCTCGTGGGGTGTCAGAGTACCCCTATTTATAGGTGAGCGAAATATTAGGTTTTCCTAGTATTTCGCTTATTTCTGTTATTGGGCCGAAGTGGGACCCTTATTGGATAAGGATCCGCTTATAACCGTGATATACGGACGCTAATTCCCTTCTGCGGACACTTGTTGATCCGCGGAGGGTTTATTACGTTCGACTTGCTTTTTTCGGGCCGTGCCAATACATAATTGGGCTTAGTTCTGGCCTATTATATTTTTTGTTGGTTTTATTTGCTTGATTGGCCCTGGGGTTCATTGTGATAATAGGGTTCAGGTCCAGAGGCCTCGTACACCTATTATACGTCATCAGTTAAAGTGACTTGCAAACACTTACAAATTCATTTAATTTTATGTTTATAATAATGTGTTTAAATGATTAGCAAAAACCTTTATCAAAAATCTACTTTTTAAGCAATATAGCAAGTTAGGATATTTTATGCATACTTATGTATTTTAATTGCTTTCGACCCACTTGACCCATTATAGAGAAAACACAATCCAAATCGATTTATAGGTATGTAATTTGGTTGTTTTGATGCGATCTCGCTTCATTCAAAGTTGGATGCTAATATAGAAAATAGTTATGCTTTAGTAATTTTTTTATTGAAGGTCTAAAACCCCTCTTGACGAGTGGAAAGGTGTCTACCGTAAACTCGTGGTCTATTTCAACGCAAACTTTATGGGTAAAATTTTGCCAACAATGGGTCGAAACGGGTTGGAAGTCCCCCGTGGTGTATTGTCAATCTTCAATGCATTTTTTCAAATATGAAATGTTTGAACTTTCGTGTTTTCGTGTTTTAGGTTTCTTGGTAAAATGATTAAATATGTTAGTTAAAATTCTGTGTATGCCCGGGTATATGATTTTTATTTGAAACCACGTTTTATATAATTTTGTATTATTAGCGTTTCTATGTTCATCTACCTTTATATATTGTGGATCACACGGTTTCCTAAACGGCGACCTTTAAGTTCTTCTCGCTGATCATGCCAATCTTTACCAAAAAAAATATTAACAACGTTTGAAATGTAGTACATGATTTTTGATTTTCAGGTTTGGTTGTTTCCATATTTTTAATTTTATATAAAGAAGTGTAATTTTTTCGTATTTTTTACTTTATATAAAGAAATGTAACTGTAGTGTGATGTGTGCAACATATGATGTATATAGACGCGCTAATAAAAGATAAAAATGTGATAAAATACATCTTTTTAGCTCTTGGAATATCTTCTGAAGATAAATAAAAATATTTAAACGATAATAATATATAATAAAACCTTACTAAAAACCTCGTGCGTGCACGGGTGTTATAACTAGTATATGAATGTAAAATCAAGTTTTATTTTGGGGTAAAGTGCATAATACATTTATGTGGTTTTTAAAAAGACCGTCTCACGTCCCTTCCTTATATTTCGCTCGATTTCATCTCTCCGTTAGTAAAAGTGAGTCGCCGTACATCATTGAGGACAAACAGTGCAAATATTTTGTCAGTTAAAGGGGAAAAAGTGAGGCAAAAATAAATCCATGCGGTTTGCAAGAAGTCTGTCTCCCCTCCTCACGTGGCCGGCATTTTTTCCCTTGTAACTGACATAATATTTGCACTGTTCGTCCTCAGGGATGTATAGTGGCTCACTTTTACTATTACGGATGAATGAAAATTGAGCGAAGTATAGATCATGAACGTGAGACCATATTTTTGAAAACTACATTGATGTATTACGCACTTTACTCTTTATTGTTTGAACTATGTGAAATTTTTTCTATCATTTTATAGTGAATCAAACCAAAACTTTACTTTTATAAATTTAACATAGTTCTAAACTACGATCATTATGAGTATCAATAATATATCTTATCTATAGTAAACCAATATTTATTTTGAAATGTATTAAAAAAAACCATAAACATTTAATTTAGGATCAAATAAGTGATTTCTATAAAATAAAATAAAAAATATGTCAAACTTTTTCCTGGTCGGTTTTGTTTTTTACTTATGATATGATGAAATACACACGATCCCTATTTGCTAGTTGGTGCCTTTCTAGATGTAATTGTACTTTTAGTTGGAATAGTTGGTTGCAACACCCCTATTTGATCTCTTTGTAATTCTTTTTCTAGCTTCTTACTAGTTGGTTTTATAATAGTTGCCGTTCTAAAACAAAAAATACACACGATCCATTTTCGAGTTTGTTTATTAACAAAAAGAATACATAGTTTAGAATTGAGTCACTTGGAAAAAGAAGTTATTGTTAATTACTCTATCCTTTTGAAAATCATTGTAACGAGTCAAAAAATACAAAGTTTTAGAAAAAGTGTGACAATTATTATTATAGATGAAAATTTTGAGGTGACGAAAATTTAAAAATATTTCCTCCTAGATATTCTACAAGAAGTATTCATAAACCAAATACATCCTGCCTTATATCACATAACCAAATAATCTGACTTTTCTACCTAAAACAACTTAACAGGTTCTCTGCACTTAAACCATGTCTCGATTAAAAAAAGCAAATTAAGCTTACAGACATTATTCCGCTTCATAGCATTTGTGATTCATGTGTGTTCAAGCCATCACCAAGCATTCAAATACGTAATGTGCAATTTATTTCAACAATAATCTCTTTATTAACCGCTATTAGTGATCATAAGAAAAACTGAATTACTTAACCTTAAGCAGCCGAAAACAAAACAAAAAGAAACAATAAATAAGCAAACAAGCTAAAACAGAAGTTCACCTATCCTTAAAAAGCACTTAGTAACAAGAATAAGCAACTAGAATGAGCTAAAGTGACAAATAAGCTAAAAAACTAAAACTGATAAACTATTGAAAATACTTTGAAAAGGAAGATAAGCTTAAATAAGCTTACTCCTAAAAACAGTAAAGGAAAATGGTTTAATCTATATCTTATAAAGCTAAGAAAAACTTAAATAAGGAGAAATAATAAGCTGATGAGCATTAAATTGAACTACCTAGTACTAACAGTACTAATTGGAGTTAGTACTGGCTAGTGTTGAGTAGTACTGATACCTTTTGAAATCAAGAAAATAAAAACTAGCAATTACGACCTTGGGAGTTAGGACTGGTCGCTTTAAGTTAGTGCGCATTCTTAAATAAGCAGAAATAATAAGCTGATAAGCTAGAATGAACTACCAGTACTAACAGTTCTAACTAACAGTACTAACTTGGAAAGTAATACAAAAACACTTTTCAACTAACAATTAAGAAAAATAAATATTAAAACAGCTCTGCAGAAAATAAGAACAATAAGAAAAAGAGAAACTTACACCACCCTTGCTCAAAACAGGGTCAAATAAGAAGTCTACAAGCTCTAGCTTGTATTAAACAAGCTAGTGAGAGTCCATAAGCCCATCCAGAACTGGCTTATCATCCATAAATTAAGCTGAGGTATATTTGAGAGTGATTTGTTTGATTTTCTCTTAACTACTTAACTTTTTTATTTTTACTTAATGAAAACAGCTTATAAGTAAGCTGTGGTAAGAGCTTTTAGAACACAAAACAATATGATTAAGAAACTTAACACTTGGAATTGTAAATTAGCTTAAAAAACTTCAAACTTGCATTAATCTTGAAAGTGTTACAAAGCTGAAAGTAAAAAGCTGTAAATGACTTTGAAATTTTAAACTAAGATTAAAAACTAATTAGTTACTAAAAACTAAAAACTAGATGCCTCAAAGGCTTACAAAAAGCTCTATTTATAGCCGAAGTCTTGGACTTGCAGCTTGTGTTTCTTTTGTGAGAGCTTCTACCAAGTGTGCTTGTTGTGTGAGGCAAGTCTAAAGCAAATCCCAGCCTTTGATTTCTTTTGAGCTTCTTTGGAGACAATCTCAGCCATCGAAATGCTTTGGGAATGGAGAGGGATTGCCAACATGGACTTTATACAACTGGGGGGGGGGGGGGTTAGGGTGGATGACAAACTATTTGTAGGGTGTTGAGTGTTTTGCATGGGATTAGTATGGGCGACATACAATTGTAACTGGGATTTTTGTCCAAGCGGGAAAGAAGGACTTTTGGGGAAGTAAGCATAGATGGTCCCCTTAAGTTCTATATGAACCTAAAGATGCAGACCTCTACCCGGATTGCAGTTATGAACCCTTGCTTTTTATTTTTTTGTAATACAACTTTAGTCTTGAATGCAATCTCTACCCGGTTTGCGGTTTTGACCCTTGTCTTTTTATCTTTTGTAATACAACTTTAGGTTTGGCAGTATTAGCCCCTCAAGTTGTATTTTCTTCACTTGGCTTGGTTTTTGACTTTGCCCTTTCCACTCCGTGCTTGGATTTGCTTGTTTTTGGCTTTCTTTTTGTTCCGTTTCCTGCACAATACAAATGCAAACATACAAATACAATATATTTTTGGTATGTTTTTAGTCATTTAAGTCCGTTTTTAATGGAAAATGGTATGTGTAATTAAGCACATACCAAAATCCCCCATACTAAGGTATTGCCGTGTCCTCACGCAATGTTTATGAAGTAAACCTCAAGAAAACTAAGAATCTTGATCCCCCTCGACTAATTACCTTGAAAAGTAGCAAAGTGTTCGTCAAGGGGAACAAAAGAATCAATAGCTTTGACAAGTCCCGCTTTTACCATTTTTTATATGTACACTAACTATCACTAATATTTTTGGATTTTCCTTTTTCTTTTCTTAACTAACATGCTCGACTTCCTTTATTTTGGGATCATAGAATGAGAAGCGTCCGTAGAATAATCTATGGATGTCCTGACGGATAAATTCATCGTCCCCGATTTTTCACTAGATCCAAACCAAGCAATTAAACAAGATCATTTGTCAATACAAGTCTAAATGTTAAGCACTCATACTTATGACCTGTGAACTTTTAACTCCCAACATGGATATATGATTTAAATGTGTGTACTCAATTCAACTCAACCATAGATCAACTTATTTCCATAGTCGTAATTCAAGATGAATCACGACTCAAAGCAACAACTTATTAGGACCTTGTAACTTGATTTTAAAGAACGAAAATTTTACTGTAGAACTTTTTGCAACATCTTTGTTATCATAAACATAAGCTCTTACAGCTAGGAATGCGTTGCTTAGTTTGAACACCTACCTAGGCCTCGCTCCCCGGTGTTCTTAGTTTGAAAACCCACCCCGTTGCTAGCGTAGAGGGAAATCACATCAACACCTTCTTCCTAATATGGCTAAGGATAGGTGTCTTAGTTTGAACCCTCACCTAGACCTTGCTTCCTGGTAAGATATCACAACACACCAAATCCCTAGAAGTAAAGATGTCTTAGTTTGAACCCCCACCTCGCGGTTAGCGGAGTGGGATATCACGACACATCTTTTACTTGCTCCATATACTCAAATGTATGCTTCATTGGCATAATTTTAATATTCATGCATTTTTGCATTCATATTTCACTCATGCTTCTTTGGCATTTTAACTTTCAAATTACTAGGAACAGAAAAACCTCGTTTTAAAGAATCAAGTTACAAAATTTGAAGCTTTTTCTAAAAACATCGATTGACTTAGCTGAATTAAAATGAGCACGTATGATTAGGCGGATTAAAAGCTAATGGGAGAAAAAGCCACAAGTTACTCATATAAGCTTAGAAGAATCTTGCTTAGCACATAAACTTATATTTAACTCTATCACTTCTTGTTCTTCATCTCGTGAAAGCTTAGCCTACAGTTGAGGAACTAGCTAGGGCTCAACACGCCCGATCGAGTCAAAAATTATTCTCATTCTACCCATTAGGAAAGTCGAAACTGTGACAAAACACTTATTTTATTTTTGAAAATTTTTAAATTTTTTCATTTTTTTGGTATTTTTGTAAAACTTTGGTGGTAAAAACGGGATTACGTGATAACAACGGCTGCAGGCAAAAATCAAATCGAAGATCCCCCCCCCCATACTAGAACTAAACATCACATAGTACTATTCTAAATGAGAGGACTTTTGTATAAAGTTCCTCGATGTTTCAAAGGGGTTCTTACGCAAATCTAGGGCCATTTAGGAAGTGTGCCAAAAAGATAAAATGTTATCGAATATATTTGGATATTGGAATCCCGCAAAATGAAAGCTGATGATTAAAACTCTTTAAAATACAAGTACGAGAGTCCTTCACAATCCGGGCAATCCTGGACAATTAACAATACAAACACGAAACACGGGTAATGGAAGAGGCAAACCTCCTCACGCACACAATTAGAAAAATAGAAAGAAGATAGAAAGATAAGCATGGGGTGCCTCCCACGAAGCGCTTGTTTTAGGTCCCGACGCTTGACCCATTTCCCTGAATTCAATTATCCTTAGGGAAGGTTTGGAGATCCGGGACAACTTCGGTTGGTATGTCCCCTCCAAAATAGTGTTTTATACGATGACCATTCACTTTAAAGTTGGGCCCGGAGTTTTGAGATAACTCGACGGTGCCATAAGGAAATACTTGAACAATGGTGAATGGTCCGGACCAACGGGATTTCAATTGCCCAGAAAATCTTCAGTCTAATTTGAAGAGGAGAACACGATCACCCAACGTTGAAAACGCAGGTTTTAAATCTTAGCATCATGGATCCTCTTGGTTTTCTCTTTTATTAGATAAAGAGTTTTCGTAGCTTGATCCACGAAGTTCATTTAGTTCATTCATTGAAACTTCCTGTGATCACCCGCATAGTTTGAACAATTCAAAATTTGTAGCATTGAGTGCCCAGTAGCTTTGTGCTCTAACTCGATAGGATAGAGTGAATGCCTTTTCCATACACAAGCTTATATGGAGTGCACCCGATGGGTGTTTTGTAAGCTGTGCGGAAGGCCCATAGAGCATCATCTAGTTTGTTCACATCCAGAGTCACGATTTACACCCCCGGTTCTCTCAAGAATACGCTTTAAAACCACGATTTGACGACCTCAACTTGCCACTTGTTTGTGGGTGATACTCTGGTGGAGACACGATGAGTGACTCCCAACTTAATCTGACCTTTGTAAACCTGATCTATGCAAAAGTGTATTCCGCGAATCACTTATGATAGCTCGGGGGGCACCAAATCGAGAAAAAAAAGAGTTTTTTTAAAAATTTGCAAACAACTCGGGCATCATTGGTGGGGAGCGGCTTTTGCTTCAACCCATTTTGACAAGTAGTCAACACCAACGAGTAATGTACTGTTTCTCTTTAAAGACGGAATGGCCCCATTAAAATCAATGCCCCGATGTCCAAAAGATATCAGCAAACTTGGATGGAGTTTTTGGCATCTCATCACGTTGTGTAATCTTTCCCTTGACGTTGACAATGTCAACAACGGGTGACGAAGTCATGGGCATCCGTATAGATGTAGGCCAAAAGATCCAGAATCGAAGACCTTTTCTGCTGTGAATTGGCACCCCATAGTGTTCCCCCGTGGTCCGACTGTGCAAGCTTTGAAATGTCCTAAAGATTCTTTAGCCCATAAACACAACGTCATATCAACCTGAATCAGGTACATATCATAAACAGGAAGGGATAATCCCATAAATAATGTTTGACATCCCCTTTAAGAATTTTTTGTTTTGTTTGGGATGACATTCCCTTGGAAAACGAATTTTCCCCGCATGGTAGTTTGCAAAATCTGCAAACCATGGGGTACTTTGATCTTGAAGAGCAACAGAACCAAGAGTTTCGAGAGGAAATGCTTCATTGATTTCTTTGTTCTCGAGTTTGTCTTGATGAGGGTTTTCAAGTCTGGACAGATGATCGGCGGCGAATTCTCAGCTCCTTTTTGTCTGAAATTTCAATAACAATTCTTGAGCAATAGTACCGACCGCCATGAGTCTTGCCATAGCAAACCTTCTTGGCAAAGAGATACTTGATGGCAGAATGGTCAGTATACACTATGCTTTTGGACATAACAAGATATGACCGGAATTTCTCAAAGGCATACACTACGGCAAGTAATTCCTTTTCGGTAGTAGTGTAGTGAGTTTTGTAGCCTCTTCATAGTCTTGCTATCATAGTGTATAGGTTTGGAAATCTGTTTTTTCTTTGCCCGAGACAGCCTTAACCAATTGCGAAGTCGCTAGCATCGCACATCAGTTCAAAGGGCCAATTCCCCAGTCGGGAGCAATTAAGATCGGAGCCTCAGTCAATTTTCTTTTGAGTGTATTAAAGGAATCGATACACTCTTCAGAGAAGAAAAATGGAGTCTCTTTTTCAAGCAAATGAGTCATAAAGACGGGCAATTTTTTTTTTTTTTTTTTTTGAGAGTCCTGAATGAATCGAACGTAAATTCCAGCATGCCCCAAGGAAACTACGGACACCTTTGACAGTAGTCGGATGAGGGAGTTTAGCTATTACTTCGACTTTAGCTCTATCAACCTCAAGTCCCGACTTAGAAATTTTGTGTCCGAGACAAGCCTTCCTTCACATAAAATGCGTTTCGTTATACCCCCAGTTTAAAGACAATTGGTGTCTTCCACCGCTACAACTTTATTCCAAATGGGATAGGCACGTAGAGAAAGAGTCCCCGAAGACCAAAAAAGTCATCCATAAATACTTCCAATCGTTTTTTTCAATCATAGGTGGAAGATTCCATCATACAGGCTTTGGAAATGTAACCCAGGAGCATTGCATAGCCCAAAATGCATGCGACTATAGGCGAAAGTTACCGTATGGGCAAGTAAAAGGTTGTCTTTTCTTGATCCTTTGGTTCAATTGATCTGAAAATAGCCCAGAAGCCATCGAGGAAACAGGTAGTTTTGGTTTCCTAGCTAGCTTTCGACATTTGGTCCAGAAGGGCAATGAGAACGTGGTCCTTTTTCGGGGCTTTCATTAAGCTTGTCTGTAATCAATACATACTCGCATCCCCTTGACCAATCCGAGTAGGACTTAGTTCATTCTCATCATTTGGTGATGACGTTTTAGCCAGCCTCCTTTCTTAGGGTACACATGTACCTGGGCTTACCCAAGGGCCTGCAAGATGGGTAAATCGAAACCAGCGTCAAGGTAAGTATTTCAACCTTCTTCTTGATAACTGTCGTGGATATTTTTGGGTTTACCCTTTCTCTTATTTTTCACAGACGTTCGTAACCTCTTCCATAAGAATTTGTGAGTACAAAATTTTGTTAACACCCTTTATATCCGAGAGTTCCAAGCAATGGCTCGCATTGTGGACTTGAGAACCCTTGAGAAGAGATCCTTTTCCCTCATCTTTAAGTCTATAAGCAATTATACAGTCGACTATGTCGTCACCTTCTAAAATGCGTATCAAGGATGGGTGCGTTCCTTGAGTTCACTCGGGAGTTCACAACGAAGATTCAAATCTGTTTTAGCTTCACAGAGTTTGAGTTCATTTCCTAAACTCCTAGGCAGATATTGTTCTATGATTTAGGATGGGGGTGTGTTTCACTGTCATAAATTGCTTCATAGAAGCAATGTCCCCCTCGGGATCCTGAAATATTTGGATTCAACTATCAGTATGACGTTGGATCATCTTCTAGAGCAAGAAACGAATCTGCTTCTTCAATAAAAGAAAATCACTGTCCACAAAAATGAGTGAGATTTGAGAAGCAGTAGAAACAATAGGCTCAAAATATGAAGTGGGAATGTCCACTCACGATCCGTTTGGAAAATCCATAGGACCTCTTGAAAACTCATTCACAAGCCATTTCAATTGACGTCGATTTTGTTTACCTCATATGGTTTGTAATCACTTGTTATCTTGAAGTTGGTCCAGATTGAATGTGATGGCCACCTTTGCAACACGAAGGGTAATCTCACCTACATAAACATCTTATCAAAGCATGACCAGGTTTTCAAGAAACATACATCGCCCTGAATTAAAGGTACTCGGGGTCGTTCTAAATCCACAACACAAGTCAGCTGAAATTGGAATTGTTTCCCACATTTAAAAGATTATCTTCATCGATATCGATGGATTTAGCATCGAAACGGTTCAGCTAGTATTCTAGTGTCATGCAATTGGGGTCCAATTCAGAAGATATAGATTGTTCCATACAAAATAAGGCATGTCGAATAAATAGCTCAGCGACGGCAAGATCGGCCCAATGCGTTGCATGTAGTAATCCCCCGTAAATTTCACATGGAAATCAGAAATCGGCCAGGTCTCCAAGTTTCTTTGGTAACTTGTTGTGGATGACCCAGCTTAACAGTTCTCATTCAAAGAGTACGTATGCACAATTCGCTCAATTTTTTTCTTTGTTTCCATATTAAGGTTTTTTAAAGTCCGAAGCAAATTTAGGCATGCGCATCAAGGCATCGTATAGCAATCTTCACAACTTAAATCTCTAAAATTTCAATAGAATTTCTCCGATTTAGGTCGTTAGCATTTTTTCCTTGCGCCTTTTTCAATCATTTCTTCATGACATGGATATGAATTGATGCTTTGGAGAATAGGAAGTAACAACAGGAGCACTCAACAGGAAGCAACAACAGGAGCAACATAGGGCTCAGGATTTGGATTACAAGACTGAATTGAACAACAGGAGTTGGACGTACTTTCGTGCATCCGTTAGTTAGCAGGTAGCATACGTGCCCCTTTTAGTCACCTCGGCGTCATGAATAACTGCTTTCGGTACTTGGATGGTAACACCACTTCGGGTTAGTGATACCTTTAAATCTTCCCTTGGGTTGGTAAACAGGTTACCAAGGAAGAGTTTCAAGAACCGGAAGTAGAAGCAGAATTAGCAGTAACAAATTTTGAAAGCATGTTCAGTCAAATTGCCATTTGGGATTGCAGGTTTTGACCTTGGTTTTGCATGTTTCTCAACACTGCATCATTGGCTGTGACATATCTTTCAAAATCAGTTTTTTTGACATAACACGTGTGTCTGGGCGTCAGGTCCTTGATGAGGCCTACTGGGTTTATTGACCGGAGGACGAATAATTCTGACCTTGTTGAAACTGTTTTCCTCGTTTTGATTGAGTTATTACTCCTCGATTGAAAATTGTTTTGGGACTATTTGCAAGAGAAATCTGAATGGGAGGAAAACCAGGTGAGGTCGAATTTGATTTTGAGACCAATCGGAGGTCGATAACCCAAAATAAGCTTTGTTGAAATTGCCGCAGCGGACCTGACACATAACTTCTTGGATATAGTCATGGTAAATGTTGGCTATTAGTGCTGGACAGTTTTGATAAGAATGACCTCACCCCACAAGTTACAACAACTTTGTTCAACCGTCTTTAACGGGGCGGAAGCTGGGGTTTAGGTTTTTTTTGTCGAGAATAATGCCCAACCATGTCTTTGCGTTCAGCAACATCAGATGAGACTGTTGGGGTGGAAGAGCTTGTACTCATTTTAGCTACAACAGCTTTTGTTTTTTGTTTCTTGATTTGACAGTAACCTTAGACTTATGCTCTCGATGAATTTTTAAACATTCTCGATGCATTTTGTCCTAAGAAGTTACCAACCTGGCATGCAGAGTTCAATAATCTTGATCAATTGAGTTTTAGGGCATAAAGAATGTATCGAGTTGATGCAATTCTGAAAACCCATGATGAGGGCATCCCCTTAAAAGATCGATTGAAACGATCCCAAGCCTCAAAAAAAAAAATTTTGTTATAAAAAAAAAACAAAAAAAAAAAAAAAAGGGTGGGGGGTCTCATCAAATATTTTGCTGAAATCTCGTGATTTTCATTTCGGAATTTGTCGTTTTAGAGGGAGGCAAGAATTTGTTAATAAAATTTCGAAACAAGATCATTCCATGTTTCAATCGATCGAGGGGTTCTTTTTCCAGCCATATCCGGCTTGCCCCCTTCGAGAGAAAACGGGAAAAGCGATAAGTTTGAAACCGACCGTATTTGTACATTCGAATCGTTCATCATCGTAGAAGATCTTGTTGAAAATAACGATGTGAGCATAGTGGGTCTTCTTTATCAATTCCAAAAAATTTGCTTGTTTAGACGAAGATCAAAGACCATGCTTGATCTCAAAGTTATTCGCGGGTGATTTCCGGAATAACTATCGCATCCTTGGGTACCCCTCGGTGGGTGCTTCGAGCAGTTGCGCCATATTACGATTATCAGCCCTCGTAACTATGGGAGGATTATCATGTTTCTCAAGATAGATGATTCAACATGAAGGCTGACGGACCAGAGGTTCTGGAACGAAAATACGGGCTTTCGAACCAGAGTGCGCATCACAAAATAGAAAATATAAAAAGAAAATGTACACTAAATTTTATTTTTTTTTTGGTTTTTTTCATAATGATTTATTCACAATGTTAGTTTTAACCGGACACACAATGTATTCTACCGGACAATGAGATAAGACAACTTCAACCAAATAATCTACTTACTTCACGGTAGCTCTCAAAAAGATAAACGCACAGGTGAGCGGAGGAGTAGGAATAGCGCGAAGCTTATTTCTCCTTTCGGGTCGTAGTTCCTCGGAACAACCCTCCTTATACCCACTTTATAGTTTGTTTAACTTTTCAAGGTGAGCCGTATGTCGTAAGAGACACAAAAGGCAAGTTTTTAAATCTTTTGTTCGAGTTGGGAACCAACAAGTTCACCGGAAGTTATTATGATAATACCTCAGTTGAGAATATTATATTTTGGTATTTTACCAATTTGTGAATTTTATTTCTTTTTTATGAACAATGTTTTTATATTTTTGGTTTTTCTTTTGTTTTTATATGATAATTATACTAAAAGAAAATGAAAATATTTTTGTACTTTTTTTTTATATGATAATATTCACAGATTCAAACACAAACGCCAAACGTAACGATAAACGGTTTCACAGCCTCCCCGGCAGCGGCGCCAAAATTTGACTCGCATAAACTTACCCCTCTTTTTATGTATCAATAAGTAAATATAAATATAAATACACAACAAAGGATCAGAATCCGCGAGAGCAAGAAAACCGGAAGCAGTATAGGGTGTCTCCGGGTCGTTATGTCCCAACGAGGCTAAAATGGAAAATCGAGAAACGATTGATGATTGGTGTTTGAATATGACAAGGATACGATTATGATTGGGCACTAACACTGAATAGGCAAATGCATATAAAAATAAGCAAAGAAAATAAGCTAGGACAAGAATAAAAGCTAGGAATGGCAAAAACACTTAAAACTTTTACACTAAGGCACAAATAAGCTCAAATAAACTTAAGACAAATTAAATAAGCTAAACTAACTCTAAATAAGCAAATACAAAAAGCAATTAAGCTAAATTAAACAAGATAAACACAACAGTACTAACAACAGTACTAACAGTATTAACTACCAGTACTAACTTGGAGTTAGTACTGCTAGCTTTAAGTTAGTACTGTTAGCTTAAGGTTAGTACTGTTAGCTTAAGGTTAGTACTGCTAGGCTAACAAAACACAAAGAAACAATAAATAAGCAAACAAGCTAAAACAGAAGTTCACCTATCCTTAAAAAGCACTTAGTAATAAGAATAAGCAACTAGAATGAACTAAAATGACAAATAAGCTAAAAAGCTACAAACTGATACATTATTGAAAATACTTTAAAAAGGAAAATAAGCTTAAATAAGCAAACAGCAAAGGAAAATGGTTTAATCTACTCTAAAAAGCTAAGGAAATCTTAAATAAGCAGAAATAATAAGCTGATAAGCTAGAATGAACTACCAGTACTAACTTGGAGTTAGTACTGCTAGCTTTAAGTTAGTGCTGTTCCAAAAGTGAACTAGCAGTGTTAACTCAAATCTAACAGTTTTAACAAATGAACTAACAGTACTAACTTGGAAAGTAATACAAAACACTTTTCAACTAACAATTAAGCAAAATAAATATTAAAACAGCTCTGCAGAAAATAAGAACAATAAGAAAAAGAGAAACTTACACCACCCTTGCTCAAAACAGGGTCAAATAAAAAGTCTACAAGCTCTAGCTTGTATTAAACAAGCTAGTGAGAGTCCATAAGCCCATCCAGAACTGGCTTATCATCCATAAATTAAGCTGAGGTATATTTGAGAGTGATTTGTTTGATTTTCTCTTAACTACTTAACTTTTTATTTTTACTTAATGAAAACAGCTTATAAGTAAGCTGTGGTGAGAGCTTTTAGAACACAAAACAATATGATTAAGAAACTTAACACTTGGAATTGTAAATTGGCTTAAAAACTTCAAACTTGCATTAATCTTGAAAGTGTTACAAAGCTGAAAGTAAAAGCTGTAAATGACTTTAAAAACTGAAAATTAAATTTAAGATATTCTAAAAATTAACTAGCTTGGTCAAAGGCTTACAAAAGGCTCTTATTTATAGCCGAAGTCTTCATCTCTTGGACTTGCAGCTTGTGTTTCTTTTGTGAGAGCTTCTACCAAGTGTGCTTGTTGTGTGAGGTGATCTAAAGCAAATCCCAGCCTTTGATTTCTTTTGAGCTTCTTTGGAGACAATCTCAGCCATCGAAATGCTTTGGGAATGGAGAGGGATTGCCAACATGGACTTTATACAGCTGGGGGGGGGAATAGTAGGGTGGATGAAATGATTTTGGTAGGGTGTTGAGTGGTTTTGCAGGGGAGAAGTATGGGGCGACATACAAGTTGTAACTGGGTTTGTCAAGGCGGGAAAGAAGGCTTTTGGGGAAGTAGGCAGAATGGTCCCCTCAAGTTGTATAACTTGAATGCAATCTTTGCCTTCTTTGCAATTTTGACCCTTGCCTTTTTATCTTTTGTAATACAACTTGAGGCTTGGCAGTTTTAGTCCCTAAAGTTGTATTTTCTTCATTTCGATGACTTTTGACTTTGACTTGACTTGGTCCTTTCCTTCCCGTGCTTGGATTTGTTTGTATTTGGCTTTCTTTTTGCTCCTTTTCTTGAATATCCGTTTCCTGCACAATACAAATGCAAACATACAAATACAATGTATTTTTGGTATGTTTTTAGTCTTTTAAGTCCGTTTTAAATGGAAAATGGTATGTGTAATTAAGCACATACCAAAATCCCCCATACTAAGGTATTGCCGTGTCCTCACGCAATGTTATGAAGTAAACACTCAAGAAAACTAAGAATCTTGATCCCCTCGACTAATTACCTTCATCGATTGCTATAAAAGCATCGGCTTCCTTAAAGAGTAGAAAATCGCTTTCATTAAACGGAGTAAGCGTTGGAGATGAAGTGGAAACAATCGGATCGTAGTATGGAGAAGGATTGTTGTAAGCAACGGAATCGGAAAATCCAAGTACTTCTTGTGAATAAATTTCACAAAGTGACAGCGATTCGACGACTCTTAACGATCAAGATTGTTTGTAGGAAATGGAAGGTGCATCCCCACATTTAAGGGTCAAAGATTGATATCATTTCCTAAGCGTAATCTCTCTTCGTAAACATCGATTAAAGCCATGACCGTTCCTAATAGAAGGTCGCCCGAGTATTAACGGTACTCGAGGATCGGCTATAAAATCAAGAACAACAAAGTCAGCGGGAAAGTAAAATTTTCCTACTTTGACAAAAACATTTTCGGCAACACCGGTTGGTTTGGAAATTGTACGGTCGGCTAATTCTAACACCATTTTTGTTTCAGTTAGGCCCGGGAGTTAAAGCTTTTTCCAAATGGATAAAGGCATGAGATTTGATACTAGAACCTAAAATCGGCAGGGTAAGTAAACTATCGACACTCGAAAAATTCACATGGTATGAGAAATCGACCGGGGTACTAGCTTTTCTAGAAGCTTTTTTAGGACAACCGCACTACAATTTTCATTCAACGGTGTTTTGGTTAATTCGATCAAACTTGTTCTTGTTATTAAGCTTCTTTTAAACCATTCGAAGCAAATTTGGTTATGAATGAGAGCATCCGCGAAACTTAGCTCAAAGTGAAGGTTTCGAAAGATTTCCATAAACTTTGAAGAAAGAATGTCATCTTTTTCACGAATCTTTTGTTTGTTGAGTCTTGATGGGTAAGGTAAATTAGGTTTGGCTTTGTTAGCAACGAAAGAAGGTTCTTCGATTGGTTCTTTGTCTTTGGTTTGTTCTTGGACGAATGGAGGAGGTTGGATGTCTTCGGTGCTCGGTAGCTCCGTATCCTTTGTCACCTCACTTTCCTTTTCCACCACCGGCGGTGGAATCGGAGGTCCATCGTATGAAACACCACTACGAGTCGTAATTGCCTTGGCTTCATTCCTTGGGTTTGGAATGGTATTGCTTGGTAAAGAACTTGAAGTTGAAGGTTGGTTGGTGTGATAGCTTTGCATGAAACTGAGCATCATTTTCTGAAAATCATCTTGTTTCTTTTGAGAATCATTGTAAACTCTTTGAAAATCATTTTGGTTTCTTTGAAAATTATCCAACTTCATTTGCAAGTTATTCATGTTCGCATCATTTGCTTTAGCATAACTTTCAAAATCCGTTTTAGACACTCCTTGAATTTGTGAAACGGGAGGTAAAGCTTGATTAACCAAAGGTTGATTTGTTGGTGGTTGGTATGGTGGGGCTTGGTAAACGGCTCCTTGATTGTTAGGACGGTTTTGGTTAAAATTTGTTCCACGGTTTTGGTTGAAATTAGAATTGGTTCCTTGGTATCGGTTTTGGTTTCCTTGGTTGTTTTGAACATTCGGTTGATTGAAACCCGGTGGTCTCATTTGACTTGCCAAATTAGGTGGTTGGTTTCTTTGGAGAAAATTACCAACGGCTGCGGTTTGTTGAAATTGTTGGATGTTGTCATGAAAAACGGGGAAATCGGTTTTCAACCCTCGGGGTTAACGGAAAAAGGTTAAAAAATGGTGATTTGATCCACAAGGACACATACTTCCTCAACTGCTTAGACGGTGGCAGGAGTAGTAACACACTAAAAGCTTTCATTTCTTCATCATTGTTTCATCTTGCTAGTATCTTATCCTCGAGAGAAGCGGCTATTTGTTGCATATCGAAAGAATTATTAGAAGGTGAAGAATTAGAAAGAGGAGCATCCGTACTCACTCTTGAATCACTAGCACGACTTCTTGAGTAACGAACTTTTGACTTGCTTTCAATAATCGCTAAACCTTCTTGAGGCATCTTGTCTAAGAAATTGCCACCCGCGGCGGAATCTAAGGCATCTTGATCGTTTGAATTCAAAGAATTGTAAAAAGTATCGAGTTGGTGTAGTTCTGAGAAGCCATGGTGAGGACATTGACGAAGGAGTCCTTTAAACCATTCCCATGCTTCATTGAAGGTTTCGTTGGGTTCTTGGAAAAAATTGGTGATTTTGTTTCGGAGATAAGTTGTTTTCGATGGTGGGAAGAATTGGTTTATGAATTTTGAAACAAGGTCGTCCCATGTGAGAATTGATCTAGGAGGTTCCTTGTCTAACCAATCTCGGGCTTCACCGTCTAGAGAAAAAGGAAAAAGCAAAAGCTTTATCGAAGTGTTCGGAACTTCGGGATGTCTAAACGTTGAAGTGACCTTGTTAAAAAATCGAAGGTGATTGTGAGGGTCTTGTCTACCCGTAAACTTATTACTTTGCACAAGATTGATTAAAGGTTGTTTAAGCTCGAAATTGTTAGCATTGATCGGTGGAACAACTATAGCATCTTCATACCCCTCGATGGGTGCTTGTAACATTTGGGCCATCGTTCGATTGTCGGCCATTGCAACAATGTTTTGTTCAACAATTGGTTCAAAAACTTCAACAACCGGAAGAGTTTGTTGTTGTCGACGTCTTCGAGATTGTGAACGAGTGCGCATAAAAAGGAAAAACTAAAAATTAAAAAGCAAAACTTTACACTAATTTTTTTCTTCTTTTTTTTAGCAATGAATTTTAACGGTTACACGAAAGAGACTTAAACCAAATAATCAACTACTTCACGGTAGCTCTTGAAAATTGCTTTTCAAGGTGAGCCGTACTTCGTAGAGACACAAATGGCAAGTGTTAAATCTTTAGTTCGATTTGGGAACCAACGAGTTCACCGGAAATTGAAATGATAACACCTCCGTTGAGAATGTTATATTTTGGTATTTTTACCAATTAGTGACTTTTATTTCTTTAATTAAAAAGGAAGATTTTTTTTATATTTTTGATTTTTCTATTTTTTTTATCTTTTACTTATACTAAAAAGAAAATGAAATTATTTTTTACTTTTTATATTTTATGATTTTTTTGATTTTTGAAACAAGAATGAAACTTTCTAAGTCGAAAGGATCTTCAAACCAAATCAACAAACTCAAAACGAAGGAATCTTGACACTAATCCCCGGCAACGGCGCCAAAAACTGATTGCAGTTTTATATACTATAAAATATATATAAAATAAAATACTTCAAAGAGCAATTAAGAAAATTCCCTAAGGAAAATTCACTCTCAAAAATATGTATAATATAATATATAATACGTATATTAAACCGGGCAAATATGATCACCCGGGTCGTTTCCCAAGTCTAGTGAATTTGATGATCTGTTTAAGTAGGATTATGATTTGAATATGCAAATGGATGATTTGATAATCTAAAGCAACAATTAAAATGGACAATTAAATACTATTAAACAATTAAACTAATACGGAAATCAAATAAAACGCGACAAATAAACAAGTAAACTAAATTCAACCCCTAAAAATGTAACCTAAAATTCTAAACCTAAGTTAGGACAAAAGAAAATTTTAGGAAGAAGAAAAACATTTTTTTGATTATTTTTGAATTTAATATGAATTAAAAACTATTTTAATCTAATTAAATCCTAGAAAATAGCAAATTAAGTACTAAAAACTTGGAAAAATGATTTTTAAGCTTAGAAAAGTCTAAAATATCATCAAAGTAAAGAAAACTATTTTTAACTATTTTTATTATTAAAATCCTATTTTTAAATTTTTAAATAAAAGCTCAAAAATAAAATTTAAGATCTAAAAAGTGTAAAAATGATTTTACTGGATGTAAACCTAAAGCTATTTTTTATAAAACTAAAAACTATTTTTTTGTATTTTTCTGAAACTTTTTCCTATTTTTTATTGATTTTATAAGATTTTACCTTTCGAAAAATGATTTAAAATAAAATAATTGCTAGAAAAATCTGAAAAATTCAGGGACAATCCTAAATACTAACAGAAACATAAGAAAAATAAGAAAAACAAAATTGCTAAACGAATAAGCCCTCAAAAGAGCTTATTAGGCTACGGCTTATTTATAGAAAGGAAATTGAAAACGTGTACTAGTATTTGATTGAGTGTTAAGTGAATGGATGAGCTAATGTAGCAAACTGGTTAAGTCATATGTGTTGTGTGTGGGAGGTCGTGGGTTCGAGTATGGTGGCAACCCCTTTTTGTTATTTTTGTTATTTTTTTATTTTTAAGAAAAACTAAATACTAGGAATCAATAAGGAGACTAAAATAAGCTATTTTAACAAAAGGAACATAAGCTAAATCTAAGTAATAAGCCCTAAAACAGCTTATCTAAAAGCTGTTTCAGAAAGTGAGTGTTTGGGATTGTTTTTACTAAAGCAGCTATAATAAGCTCAAATTAAGCTCAATGTAAAAAAGAAAAAGTGTTCTAGAAAGATTATGATGAGCTTAATCTATAAATGAAAAGAAATAAAAGCTGGAAACACCTTAAAGCAACTGAAAATGATAAAGAAAATGCTAAACTTAGCAAGGACACTTAAAGGTGCAAAATCCAAATAAGCTAAAAACCTTAAAAAGCTAAACTGAACTCTAAAACTTTAAGGACTTATTAAACTACTTATAATCTATCTATATAAGCTATAAAATCTAGAATCATAAGCTAAATTATCAATTTAAGAATCTACTTAAGTTCCTACTATTTTTGGTGTTTTCAGGTTTTTTGAGTGACTTTTGACAGCAAGATTAAGCTAAAAAATAAGCTAGAAAATAAGATTAAAGACTTATTCTATATTAAGCTATACCTAGACTAAATCTTATCCTAACCTTAGAAACTAAAACCTAAGATTACTTATCTAAGAATTAAGCAAATAGTGACAGCAGTACTAACTTTAAGTTAGTACTGGTGCACATTGCACAAGTGCAAACAAAGAGTGCAGGCTACCTAAAGGATTCTATTGCACTAAAACTCACTCAAATAGAGTGTGTAAACTTAATTCAAGCTCAATCAAAAGCTTAAAGAGCTAGGATCAAAATGAAGTAACTGAAAACTAAGCTAGAGCTCCCCTGGTGCAGGAACTATGAGAATAAGCTCTAATCTTTTCATTTTCAAACTCTAACTTATAAAAACTTCTTACCTAATGTTTTAAAGAGATACTAAAGCTGACTCAAATAATTTGCACAAGTCATTTTGACTTATTGAGGTCAAACTTTCTTGTGCCAAACACCCCTTATAGATTTTGACAGAAATGATTAAACTAAGATTGATGAATTCTAACTAATAAACCCTTAAAACCAGATAGTAACTAGCTTATATCAAACCTATTAAACACAATTTAACAACTAATTAAGCTAGAATCTATGATCAAAGACTATTAACTAATATTTTTGGTTTTTTAAGCTTTTATGACAGTTTATAAAAATCTATGATCTAGGTAATTAAAAGTAAAGACAGATTAACTATTGTGACTATTAAGCTAAATAAAACCTAATTAAGCAAAAATTAGCAAACTAAATAAGCAAATAAGCAGATCTAAATATGCAAATATCAAATAACAAGCTATCTAACTACTTATTAAAACTAGAAATTAAATGCTAGAAAAGTAAGGAGAACTTACAAGTAGCTTCAGCTTAGAACAGAAGCTTGTGTGCTCTTTAGAGCTTATCTCACAGCTCTAGCTTATCAAAATTGATAAGCTAGTATGGGTCCATGAGAGCCCTTCCATGTTTGGCTCTCCTTCCAAAAGTTCAAAGCAAAGATAATAGGATCTTAAGCTGATTTTAAGATTTTAATATGATTAAGGTAGATTTAGCTCAATAATAAGCTTAAAGACTTATTAGAGCTTATAAGGGCTTATTGAGCTTTAGCTTAAGACTAAATTAGAAAAATGAGAGATTATGAATTAAAGAGATTTAGAGAGATTAAAAACACTGCATTTCATTAATAAAAAGGTTGCTTACAATATTTAAAAGGAAATTACAAGATTTAAAGTAAAATTAAGCTAAAAACTATCCTAAAAACTACGTGTATGGTGTGAAGAGTGAGAGCCTTTTTATAGGCATTTGGTGAAGCTTCCAGACCCTCTTGCCTTGCTTTCCAATCTTTCAATCCTGGCCAATCATTTCTTCAATCATTTGAGCTTCAATTGTGGCCGTTTGATCAAATTGTGCACTCTAGGATTGCCAAGCTGTCATTCCTTGATGTGACAGCTTGTGCTTCCTTTGTGAGTGAGTTTAGTGCAAATCCCACATATACTTGTTCTTTCACCATTGTTGACGTGGCCTTTGATTGAGATTGAGCTAATGAATGCCTTGATAAGACTGAATTAACCTCGCCATTTCATTGTACTACACTTGAATTGACAATCGCACCCTTTAATTTTCATTTGCCCTTTGTTTTACCATGGGGGTGAAAGGTGGGACGATGGATGAATAGTAAAAGAGTTTCGCGCGTTTTTTATAACTGAAAATGGGATAATTCGGTTTGAACTTTGGCCTTATGACACAAATGGTCCTTGTCTTTTGTTCCCTCTATTTCTAGTAATAAATAACTTTCTAAAATTGCAAGATCAGTCCTTGTGGTTGTATAGAAAAAGAAATGGGTTAGTAACTTGGGCCTATGAATGGGCTTTTGGGCCAAATGGATCCGGGTGAAGAATTTTAGGGTTTTTCAGGCCCATTAAGAGGTG